>JAADVL010000117.1:0-58341 GCA_023334995.1 Pythium sukuiense
AAGGTTAACGGTGGTTAACTTCCTGACATTGCTGCCTCTTTCCGACACCAGAAAGGCATTTCCACCACGCGACGACGAGCCGGATTTCCCCTGGTGCTAGGTGTCCTCTACGCGCATCCAGCAACGCAACGACAGGTACGCATGGATAGCGAGGGTGTGTGCGATGAGGGTCTCATGGTGTGTGCGTCTGCAATGCTCACTGCTGCGAACGCTGCACGCTTGCTTGGAGCATGTTCATAACCTAATGGCTTGTGGATGTACGACAGACAGAATGCCCCGGAAAAACAAGTCGAGTCAGAAGAAGCGCCTCAAGAAGCATCGCGACGAGAACCTCTCAGCGACGGCTCTTGCGGAGAGGGCTGCGGTCAGCGCCGAGCAGGTCGCGCGGTGCGCGCTGCGAGTGGCGCGTCGAGCCAAGCAGGAAGAGGACAAGCGCATGAAGGATGTTCTCCACGCGAGAGAGATCGCAGCGTCGGTAGGGTATTTCTTGGAAATACTGTGCGCATTATATATTCAGTCGGATCTAACACGTGGCACGCGATTGCGATTGCTTGCCGTGTACTGTAGCGTGCGACTGGATATCCAGATCCCCAGTTAAAGAAGAAGAATCGGAACAAAAGTGCCAAGAGGGCGAGAGTGTGCGAAGCAAGCGACTCGTCAGCGCCTCTGGAGGATGCCAGCGGCCGGCACTCACGACCATCGTCCCTCGTGCTGATCTCAAGCGACGAACTCGAGTTTGGCAGTGCGGTGGGCGAAGGCGCGTCCGCGACGGTGTTTCTCGCAACGTGGAATCTGCGAGGCCGCGCGCGGCATCTCAGTGACGGGTTATTCGAGTTCAGCAATGTAACTTAATATACCTCACTTCAATCAATCAACGTGGAACGGCCCCAAGTCGCAGTGAAACAGCTGGCTCGACAGGGCTTCAGTGACGCCGCCTTGTTCGAGTTCCAGACTGAGCTCAGCATCGTGAGTCGCCTGATCCACCCCAACATTTGCCGGTTGTGGGGTGCCTGCCTGCTACCTCTGCGAATCGTGATGGAGTTTGCGGAACACGGCTCCTTGTGGAACGTGCTGCACACTCGGGCGATGACGGGCAGCGCGTCACCATGGCGTTGGAAATTGCCTCCGCGATGGAGTACTTGCACTCCTTTCAGCCTCCGCTTCTACACCGAGACCTCAAGTCGGCCAACATTCTTGTTAACGCCGACTACGCTACCAAACTCGCCGACTTTGGGCTTTCGCGCGCCGTCTCGTCCAACGCGCCCATGACGGGATGCGTGGGCACCGTCAATTGGATGGCGTAAGGCTTGTTCCCTGCTCGTGTGGTTCGATCCTACAGCTAACTGTTTTTGTTTTGTTGTGTTTTTTATCTAGCCCAGAAGTGATCTGTCGGGGTTACTACGATGAGAAAGCCGACGTCTACTCGTTCAGCATCGTTTTGTGGGAGCTGTTTACAGCTGAGTGTCCGTGTGGCTTGGCCGTTCCGCTTGAGGTTGCGGCGAAGGTAAGCCAAGGCTACCGTCCCAGCATCCCAAGTTCGATGCCCGTCCAGTTCTGTGAGCTCATGAAGGCTTGCTGGGCCCAAGACCCCGCGATGAGACCGTCATTCACCGACGTCTTCCACGTTCTCCGCACGGGCTACTAGTTGTGCTTGTAGCCGCATGCCGTTTCCTATTCGTGAGGTTGGCCTCCCTGCATTCTTCTAAAAAACGTAGTCCGATAGATGGACAGATGAGCGCGTACCAGAGAGATACCTTCAGTTCATATGTGACTAGAAGGCCGACCCATCAGTGAGTAAGCGCTATCCGGACTCGCTCGTGTCCTGGCGTGGGGCGAAACACCAAACCGGTGGCAGCGCTGGACACACCCACATTTGCTGTGGCATTCGCTATGGTGTTGTATGTACACCGGCGGTGTCGCCACAGCGAGCCGGTCGAGTCACCAGGTCCCGACACGGACGCTGTAGCCGCCACAGACCGCATTGTTTCCTCCGGCTCCGGTGGCGCCGATTTCTCTGGTGATAACCAGAGCTTCCCACGGATCAAGATCCCTATCCTTAGTGACTTGAGCTCGCATGGCGGCGTTCCTGGCGGCGAGCACCACGGGGAACAGAGTCATTGGCATAGCGATTGTATCTGCAGGCGTCCGCCTCGGCGATGGACCCGCCGTGCGTGGAAGTGGACGACAAGCCTTGATTATCACAGAATACAGGTCTTGAGCTCATTTGTACTCTGAACAATGCTGCCTTCTTTGACGCGTGATCAACAATTAGGCCGTCGACTATGGATCCATCACATGTCTCCTCTCAAGCCCGCAGTGTAAGGCTAAGGGCGTGGACGCTTACGGCGCACTTCTGCAGCCAGGGTCGCTGTGCTGTGCAGAATCTCCTTCCCTTCCGACGGCCGTTCGATGAAGTACGGATCCAAGTCCATGGCAAAGCGCCGGATCTTCTGGGATGCCTCGTCGATCTTCTCGTCTGTCGTGAGCACGAAGATCTCTACCAGCAACGCCTCCACGCGCAGGTTCTCTAGATCCACGAGTCGGTATTCGTCCTTTTCGTCTTCGTTCTCCAACTTCATATACCAACAACAGGATCAGCACGAGCTCCTTCCTGTCCAGCGAGCAGCACACAAAAGATGAGTGATCACGTACAGCTTTCATGCGCGTCGCCTCAATGGTGACTCCGTTCGGCAGCTGCCAGCGTGTGCCCAGACGCATGAAGCGGTAGCTGTGACTGCGATCCACGAACAAGACGTCTTCGTGGTGAGTCCTCATCCATTCCCGATCCCATTGGTTCCACTCATAACCCACACTACTCACCGAAAGCCCAGCGTTCCCAGGAACGCACGCACGTTTTGACTCACGGACACGGCGATGGTGCTGCGGAAAGGCACGCCAAGCGCCATGGACCCGACCTGCTCCGACATCTTTTTGCGCTCCCAGCGACCGATGTACCGCATCTCCCTGTCCATCACATCCGCCGCAACATCCTATCAGTTAGTTCAACCTCTCTCCACAAGCACCAACCACTCATTGAATCGCAGCTCACCATTTCTGCCCGCCATCGACGGGTACCTCGACCGACTCGCCCTGGAAGGTCGTGGATCCCGAGAAGACATGGCGCGCGCGGACCTCATAGTGTGGCACGCCTGCAGGACCACCAACGCCACACGCTCACTGAGTCCACCACCAAGACCCACGACATGAACACGAGAGTTCGTACCTTGGATGTACTGCGGGCACTTGTCGTCGAAGTTGTACACGTACTCCTTGTACGCGATCTCCTCCTTCACGACGCTCTCGCCGCACAGGCCGCGCAGGCGCTCCACGAACGACGGGAACAGCTTGAAGTTCTACTCACCCGCGCACCCACACACCTTTCTGTTAGTATCCAGTTCGAAAAGATCATATCCACGGCGTCTGCACGCACCACTTCGCCCTGCAGCACGCACTCGAAGCACTTCCCCTGCCGCGCCATTGCCGCTGTCGACTTTGTGTCGGGTGGAATGTGCGAGGAGCTACGGATCCTTCATTGGTCAATATTTACATTTAAGTTATTGGCTAATAATCTGAGAAGAATGCATGTGATTGGCTGAATCTACGTGGATTCCTGTCCCCGGTTATCCGACCAGTCAACTTTGTGGTGCGAGCGGCTCAAAAAGCGCTACGAAAAAGCGAGCGAAGGTCTGAGGAAAAGCAGCGCAGGCGAACGCAAAGCAGGCAAGAATGGTGTGGAACCGCGTGCGTTTCCCGAACATGTCGGTGATCTTCATGGGCAAGAACCAGCGCTCGCGCCTGCGTGACAACCAGTACGTCTTCCGCGTCGAGCCCAACTACACCAAGAACGACATCAAGGAGTACCTCACCAAGGTCTACGGGCTGCCGGTGGACAAGGTCAACACCATGAACTACGAAGGTGAGTGCGATGGGTGTAAAGGGAGATTGGTTATGAGTTGGCGCCGCTGACGCGTTGTGCGTGTGGCTGTCGTTCACAGGCAAGTTCAAGCGAGCATTCCGCGGCCGATTTGTATACAAGGAGAAGGACTGGAAGAAGGCGATTGTGACGCTCAAGGAATAGACAGACGCCACGCAGGGAGATGATCAATACACATCGCTGTTCAGTATGCGGAATGCGTTCGTCTTGTCTTGAGTGGATGGCACTGGTCACTCATTCCCCAGTCAGCAGACTCGTTTCTCTGTCACTGTTCACAGTGGTGCTGAAGCAACGAAGTCGAAGCGGCCACGACGGAATCGTACGTGGAGTCGCACTCCATGAAGACTCGTTGCCCTTCGCCGGTGCTCGTAGTCGGGAATACATTGGTTCTATAGGGCATACAGGGCTGATGCCTTATTCATTCATGCGTGGTCATCGGAGCCTTGGTGATTTCGGATGAGCTCGTGAACAACCAGCTAGGCATCACGCATGATACGGGTAGGCACATCCGACTGAGCCAGCATGCTATGCTATGGGAAGGCAGATTAGAGAGCAAAGGCAGGTAGGTGCTGGGCGTTTGTAGGAATGCCTGGCGTACTAATTGTACTGGAGACGAAAGGTTTATCCTTGAAGTTATGACACCTCAACGACCTGGCTGGGACGTCGACTCTTGCTGCAACACTACTGACCGAGTGGGTGGTGCTACGGCGCGCTTAGTCCTGCTGGCTGACATCCTCGAAGTTGTCGACAAGGTCTGGGACATCGTCGTCATCCTCGTCGGCCTGGCCGGCGGCGGCCTTGGCGGCCTTCTGGGCGGCGGTGTACGACTCGGCGATCTGCTTCAGGTTGGCGAGGTTGTCCGGGCCGAGCTGGTTGATGATGCCTGGCAGCAGCTCCTGGAGCGACTTGGTCGAGCCCTGGCCGCTCACAGCGTACGTGTTCGAGGCGATCGAGGCCTGGACCTTAGGCGCCGCGAAGTGGATGACCTGGCCGTCGGCCTTGAAAAGGTTGACCTCCTCAACGCCTGGGATGTTGGTCACACCGAGCTTCTTGAGCGCGGCGCTGAGCTTCTTGTCGTCAGCGGCCGTGATCTTGTGGGCGGCCTTCTTCTTTCGGCGAACGGTACCCTTACCGCCCATTCGGACGTCGCCGAACTTGGCGGCCAAGCGTTCACGAGCGAGAGCGATTTCGTCAGCCATGATTCTGAACACAGACGCAAAACCACAGTCAGTCTCTCAACGCACTCGCTTCCTGTAGAAATCTGTGTGGATTCGACGCGGAGGACATGGCACGCGGTGGCGTGGCAGTGTGCTGTACGTAAGAGCAGCTCGCTGTCGTGTTCCCATGGACGAATGGCTGTATCGGCTATCGACGTCGTCGTTCGATCCTGTTTCGCGTGCTCGACTGCGTCGTCCAGCGGGCTCTATAAGCAGAAATTTCGCCCACGTATCCGTCCGTTGAAGAGCTCTCTTACAGGCCCACATCCATACCACTTGCATGCCGCCGTCCGCGTCCCCACACGCGCATATTCGCTCACCTTTCGAGAAGAAAGTGGAGTTGGTTAGTAGACCAGGCACGCCACCACTCAAAATGAATGATAATCGGTCACCCCAATGGAGACCTGGGCTGAAGGGCTCCTCAGCAGGGTCTGCTGGGGGTAAATCTGAGTCATGGAAACGTTGGTGTGGCCAATTAGGCTTTGAATCTGTATGTGGTGGTGGTTAGGGATTTTGGATTCCATCTGCCCCTTGTTAGGGGTACTCGAGTGAAAGTCAACCAAAAGCGCCACAACCAGTGGATGTGAATGCCGAGTGGCTTGCCTCACAGTTGCGTCTATGCTTGTAATAACGTAATCTGAATGCGGCAGGGAAGTAAATTTCGAAAATAGACTTGAAATGTTTCACGGTTCGAACCGGTTCACCACGGTTCACTCTCGAGCCTCTACAAATCTATACGGGTTACAGTTGGGTACAGTAACCTTAGCTTTTGGACTCGATGAGCTACAAAAGAACAGCGTCAGTGTACCCATGTCTGCCCACCATGGAAGTGGACGAAAGACTCACCTTGTTGATCTTCTTGAGATCGTTCTCCAGCTTGTTGCCCTGCTTTTGCTTCTTTCGTCGGCTCTTCTCGTCGTCATCGATCTCTGTGGCTCCCTTGGCGTCCTTCTTGGCCTCAGCACCCTTGCGTTTCTTACTGCCTTGGTCGTCGTCTTCATCACTGTCGCCTCCAATTTCGTAGTCACCGTACGAGTCCTGCGCTGCCTCCATCCTCATCACGCGGGCTTTCATCTCCGCCTCTTTCTCAATCTTATCTTGTGCAGCTGCTGCCTTCTGAAGCGTCGCCTTCCAGGCATTTTCCGCCTCTTCTTCTTTACGACGCGCAGCTTCTTCAGCAGCAGCGATCGAAGCACTTAGGTTGGAGAAGTATCCGGTATCTTCGTGAGCTTGTAGCGTTGAGCCGTCAGGCTTGTCGTCCTCACGGAGGTACGCAGGTACATAATCACCAGCGTCAGGGAAGATATCGTCGTCATCGTCCTCCTCTTCCACTTGCTCGTCCTTCTCCTCCTCCTTGGCTTCGTCAGTGACGAGCTCACCTTTTGCACCCGCCTCTTCATCTCGACTTGCAGGGACGTCTTCTGGTCGCTTTCGCCGCATCTTCTTGCCTGACCGCTTTTGCTCCACCACACGCTGCACTTCTGCAAGTGTCATCTCGTCAATCATGCCGCTCACCACGTCATCAGGCTCGGGACAGTCGTCCTTGCTTCGCTGGACAATCACTGGCTTGCTCTCCGCGTCGTCAGACTTGAGATTGAAGGTGTAGTACATACGTCCTGGTAGGAACAACTCCGACTTCGTCAGTTGCCTCTTCCCGCTACCCAGAGGCTGGTTCTCGCACGCGTGGAAGTACACCAAGCGGCCCAATCGGGTCTGGAATGTCGGCTCCTTGGTCAGTTCTTGGTCGATGTCAATATCCTCCTCTTCCGGCTGAGATGCAGAGCGACTGTCGCCATTGATCTTGAGACGCTCGGCCGCTGTAGCCAGCTCCAGCTTCTGCTTTTCGCGTTTGAGTTGCGCGAGGAGCGCGAAATCCAGGCCCTTGACCAAGTGCGTGTGCGCCATGTCACCACCCAGGAACTTGCTCTGGTCCACATCGAGGTGCTTGAACTGGCCAGCGTCTTCCAATTCATCCACGTTCATGCCCTGGCGTCTCTCGGCCGCTCGGTCTCGGTACTGTCCGCCCATGGCCACGTTCCGACCGCCATCTCCGTCGTCACCATCGGCCTCATAGTCCCGGTCCTTGTGGCCCTTGGAGCCTTTCTTTTTCGACGATCTCTTCGCGCTCAGCTTGCGGATGCCATCAAGATCCAGTGACGTGAGGTTCCTGCTGCCTCCGTATCCTCCGCTCTTACCACGGCCACTGCCGCCGCCGGCATCCAGCAGCTTGCGGAAGTCGTCTTGGTTCATTTTCGCCCAATGTAGCTCCTCAGTTGCCGTACCTCACCTCAAAATGTCATTTCGCATCCATCAAACAACCGTGGTACGAAAACAAATATAGCTGTTAAATGTTCGATAACAAGCTCATCATTCTGCACATCCTGACACGAGGAGCTCCGTGGGTCCACAATCCGTCATCTTCCCTCGTGATCACCATGGTGTCGGCTTCCTCGCTCTCGCTTGCTGTGGCCGCTGCCGCGTGTGCCACCGCCGTCTACGCCAAGACCACGGAAGTGTCCTCTGGTGATGCGCCTGAGCTCATCTTCGGTGTGATCACGCCGCAGTGCTTCGACGCCTTCGTCACGCACCATGACTTCGCCAACACTGCGTGCATCAAGTTCGTGATCTCCAAGCTGCTGGGCTACGCGATCATCGCCGGCTCGTTCATCCTCAAGCTGCCGCAGATCCTGAAGATCATGAACGCCAAGGACGTCACGGGCCTCACGCCAGCGTCCTTCTACATGGAGGTAGTGCTCTGTCTGTCCACGACCATCTACAACGTGCTTAAGGGCTACCCGCTGAGCACGTGGGGCGAGACCGTCGTGATCCTCGTGCAGAACCTCATCCTCGTGCTGCTGCTGTGGGCGTACCACTCGCCAAAGATCGCCGTCACCACGCGTTTCGCGCTCGTTGTGGCGTTTGTCACGTCGTCCGTTGGCATGATGCTCACGCCACCCGAGTACCAGTGGCTGCTCGTGTCGGCGGGCATCCCAGTCACCATCATCGCGCGTGCCCCGCAGGTTCGACTGCCTTCCTGCATGACCACTTGGTATAAAAGGTTACTCATTGTGGTGTTGGAATCTACATTGTGTTATGTAGGTGATCTCGAACTTCAAGCAGGGCCACACGGGCCAGCTCGCCTTCGTGACGCTGTTGCTCAACTTCGGTGGCACCGTCGCTCGTCTGTTCACCACGCTCCAGGTACGACCTCCTTAGCTTCGTCATGATTCAGTGACTGAGCGGTCTCACGAATCTTGCGCTTTGGTTTCTATCGTAGGAAACTGGGGACGCTGTGCAGCTGGCTGGTCTCGGCGTAGCCATGGTGCTCAACGGCCTGCTCGTGCTGCAGGTGCTGATCTACTGGAACGCGACGAAGAAGGCGCTGGATGTTGCCGCCAAGAAGAAGGCCGAGTAGATCCTCGTGGGTACAGCAGCATCCTCTGTGCATCCTATAAGAGCAGACGTGTCGCTCACTTGCTCTCCGCGGTGTCTGCTCCGTCGTCTTCCTCCGCTGTGTCCTGCTCCTCTGTCTCATTGTCACCATCGCCTTCCTCTTCTTTATCCTCCTCCTCTTCTTCCTCATCGTCGTTCTCGTCATCATCTTCGTCGTCGTCCTCCTCCACGCGCTCCTCCCTGTGCGCCAAACGCTCTCGTTTCCGTGGCTGCTGCTGGTCGAAGATCTTCGGGAACCTGTCCGTGTTGAGGAAAGTGATCGTTTTCGGAGCACCAATACGACTGTGATACCGCACGATCAGTCCCGTGAACGGCGTCTTCGGCGTGATCACGTTCTCGGCCTTCTTCTCTTCTTCGAGCCGCTCCAGGCGGTTCAGTGATCTTGTGTTTTCCAGCTCTGTGTGCACGGCTTCAGCCAGAAGCTGCTCCTGCGTGAGTCGTGTCTTGACGACTTGTGGCCTCTTCACTTTCGCTGCCAAACGCGCTGCTTCTTCAAAGATCTTGCGCCTCAAATCACTGGACTCGGAGCTCTTCTGCGCGGTCGACTGCCGCAGCGTGGGCACTTCGTAGGCCACTGGAGCCGCCGCACTACGTGGCGTTGTGGTCATCGCTGTTACCACTCCATCCACGGAGTTGCCAGCCACTGTAACTGCTTTATCGTCGCCACGACGCGTCCGCTTCACGCCTCGCTGCGGCTCCTGGTATGCGCGGCGCTTCGCAGCCTCCTCTTTCGTCGGACGGCCTCGCTTCCTGCGACCCGCACCGCCCTCCTCGTCCTCGTCACCATGCACATCCTCGTCCGGGGCCTCTTCTTCGTCGAAATCCGAGTCTACCACATCCTCCTCCTCTGTATCAAGCCACACGATCCCCATGAAAAGCGTTAGCGTCCATTTTCCACCACACACACCAGAGGGGACCGCACCTTCTTCACTCGAGTAGTCGCTGTCCTCGGCATCTTCGTTCCATGCGTCCTGGTTCCAGAATGCCTCGTCGGCCTCTGCCTCCTCGCCGATGAGCTTGTGGATGCGCGTGCCGCGCGATTCACGCGGCGGAAGCGCCTTGTTCGTGCTCTTCTCCATCATCCCCATGCTCCTTTCGCATGAAGAGCTCTTCCCAATGTGATGTTGGCCCGATTTCAGCCAATGATTCGCATGTATTCATTTTTATCCCCAATCATGCTCAAGTATCCAATCATGGTAACCACACCGTGTGGACACGTAACCTCATGGTACTCCTCGACCAATGGAGATTACCACGGCTTCAGCGAGACTTCGTCGTACACGACGCCGTTGCGGTTGAGGATGAACTGGATGAGCATCTCCTTCTCCGTCGACTCGACGCGTAGATAGCCCCAGTCGTTGATGTGGCTCACGCTCCATTCGCCAATGTCCGACGAAAAGCCTCGTTGCTCGAGCCCGGCACCAGCCGAGCCGACCACAATATGCACGGGTCCGACGCCGTCAGCAGTGCACTTGCCCTTCCGCACAGCACAGCTGCGTTCGTACGAGTGCTGGTGTCCCACGAGCATGGCGTTGACCTTGTAGTCCCATAGCAGGTCCTCCATCTCTTCGCGAAAGTGGATCGACACCAGCAAGTCTGCTTCCTCGCCGAGCTGCGTTGTGTACATCATGCGGTGGGCAGTGAGCACGACCCACGGCGTCTCGCTGCGGTCCACGCTCTTGAGGTCGTTCTCCAGCCACTGGTACTGCGGCGAGCCACGACGCCAGTCATGCTCCGACGACATTTGGATCACGTGGACTCCTCCGTAGTCGAACGAGTACCAGTAGATGCCGTGGCCATTCTCGGGTGCGTGCCAGCGGTGGTACATGGGCACGGAGCACTCGCCAGCAGAGTCGGCTCCGAAGTTGCCCCACCACGGGTGGAAGTTCATGCGTCCGTCGTCCTGCGACGCTCCGCTCGGGTCGTGGCCCTTGCCTCCCCGCATGTAGTCGTACTCGTGGTTGCCGATGCTCACCATGTACGGCACACGCGTGGCGTACGGCTGGATGATGTGGAAGAACTCGTCCCACAAGTGGCCATGGCCCAGCGCGTAGCTGATGTCACCAAAGTGCAGCAGGAAGTCATCGTAACCTTGGGTTACGTCTTGGTACGACCGCACGGCCGTCGAGGTCGCGGCCGGTGCACTCTCCACGCCCATGTCGGCGTACGCGATGAACTTGCTGTGCTTCACACTCGGATCCGGACGCGACTTGAACGAGTACACGGCGCTCCAGCCGTCCGCGTCGTTGCCGAACTTGTAGTAGTAGCGCTTGCCGAGCTGCAGCTTCTTCAAAAAGACCTTGTGCATGTAGCCTGGGTCACGGAACCAGACCTGGCTCACCGTCGTGGCCGGGGCGTCACACATGTCGGTCGCGTGGTACGTGGTCCAGTTGCCTGAGGCCTCCATCGTGAGCGAGTCGGCGTCCAGTCCGTACTTGACCTGCGGTGTGCGCTGCGACGCCGAGTTGAACATCACGACCATCTCGTCCAACTGGCTCGTGAGCGCGATGTGGCCGTGCTTGGGCGCGTCGAACGAGTCCACCATTGACACAGTGAGCGTCGCGAGGCGCTTGTGGTCGTTGATCTTTGGGTCAAAGTTCATGTACGTGGCCGTGTAGTTGCAGCGCATCATGTACAGCGACGAGAACCGCACCGAGTTGGGCGTGGCGTCCGGATGGTCGACGCCCACAGTCGCCAGGAAGTCGCGGTCATGTGCCTGCGGGCCACAGCTCAGTCCCACGAAGTCCTTGGCGTGGGGCTTCTCTACGTCCGCCCACGAGACCACGAGGTCGCCGCCGTCCACCAGCGCCGTGGGCGTCGCTGTCAGGCGAGCAGCTCCGTTGGAGGCAGAGGGAGGCGTCTGCTGCAGACTCTGCTCGAGACGGCCCCAGTGGCTGATCATACTGGGCTGCGGCGCTGTCCACACACCATCAGAGACGTCATGCGCGTGCTCTTCGCCGTATTCCAACGCGTCTTCGTGGGCGTACGCGATCGGCGGCTTCTCGCCATTGGCGCCAATGGACGCGACGGCGATGGCTGTTGCCAGGGTCACCACACGCATATTGGGCATGTGCCTGTGCGAGTCGGTAGATGCAGAGCAAGAGGAGGCGCTTGAGGACTGCGGTCAACGCTTGGCTTCTTCTTCTTCCACTTCTTCGTCGCCTGTCTGGTTCAACGTGCGATGAGGGATCCGTTGAGATTCCATACAATTACCAAGATATATGTTGAGCGGAGCGTATACCACGGTAGTTGGTAGGACACCTTCAACCTGAAGTGAGGCGACCAGGAAGTCACGGACGACTTGCATTGTCTTTGCAGCTGCGACTATGACGAAGCAGACCACGGCGCCGTTGGGCACGCGTCTCATTGCAAACGAATACGGTGTAACATTGCAGTCTATTCGTTATGGCTTTGGGCTTCAGACACCGCGTCTGGTGGAGTCATTGCGGCCTCTGCAAATGCGAGTGTCAGCCGCTAGACACCACAGTTTGTCTCGATCTGACGGCGTTCGCCGGGCGTCATCTCATCGTACAAGTGTGGCTGATAGCTGTTTAGGAGGAGCTCGAGGTCTTTCGGTAACGCAGGCAGGCGGTCCGTCGATGCAGAATCTTCGTTCTTGATGTGACTGTGCTTGTAGATTAAGTGCGTGGTGATGGGGGTCTTGTCCCGAGCGTACTTCGAAAGCTCGGCAACGCCGGCGAAGCAGCTATTGATGGCAGCGTGGCAGCCGTCCAGAGCGATGTCTTCACGATGTCGAGTGGCATTGTGGTGATTCTCGTGTGCTCGAGTGTCCTCCATCCAGTAGGCGTGCTTGATGCTTCCAATGACCTCATCGACAGGATTCAGAAACGGCGACGATGGCGGCAGAAACTGGAGAGTCAGCGTCTGAGAGACTTCGGGACTGGTCAAGTAGGAAAGGAGCTGCTCGTTTTGCTGTGTATGCGCGCTTTCCATGATGAGACGTCGCGTGGGCTTCAGATCCGAGCCTGTCTTCACAGCCGAGTACTTTGTGACCATCGTCTGGAAGAATGCCACGGCATCCGAAGCTTCGGCAGCCCGGTTGAGGTGTTCCCAGTTGACTAGTCCAAGCTCTGGACTGAGCGCGACGAATATCGTGTGATGAACGCCGCTGAGATCTTGCACATCATCCTCGCCTTCCACTATCCACGACCCAAACTTGGTGTCCTTCGCGAAACGGATCTCGTCGAAGTAGATGGCTTCGTACAGCGCTCGCTCACCCGTCATCGCATACTCGAAGCGTGTTTCCACGGCTGTTTGGCTGTTGCGATCAAGTGGAATGCGGCGGAATCGCCGCGGCGGAAGCCACACTTTCCCTGGACATGCTTCCGAACCGTATTCGATGAAACCGAGATGCTGAATACCTTGCAGAGGAACGTCGCGCATTGCTGCCACGATGCGTGCTTGACCAAAAACATGAAGCGCGCCCCTGCGTAGATCATAGTGTCCGTCAAGACGCCACTTCTCCGACGATGGCAAGGCTTGTTAGACACTGGGTCTTGCCGTCTCAAGTGCCGGCCGACAGTGGTCTTGGACACACCCATTCGCTTGGCGACCATGCCTTGGCTCATATCCATGTACAAATCGAGGATTTCGCGATGCTCGGCCTCGGTGAGGCGAGGGGCACGCGATCGACTCTTGACAGCCTCCTGAGCCTGCCTGATGAGCTCTGGCGGGGCGTCCGAAGGAATGTCACCAAGCAAAACAGCGATCTCGAGCTGGGCGACTGCCTCGGCGTTGAGCCGACGTCTTGATTCGCAGTCCTCGACAAGCTTCGAGCGGCCGTTCGTGGCTTGTCCCGTGAATGGTGGATGGTGGTTGTCATGGTGAGCCATCTTGCTACTCCAGTAGAAGATCGTTCCAGTATTTCGGCGCCAAATTCAAAAGTGACAACTCCACGTTGATGAAACTCGAAAGACGGTCTCATGGAATTGTGTCGCGATAAAGACATGCATCCTATCATCTTCAAGTGGTGCGCATGTCTTTCTCGCCAGGCGTATGGTATATTAGTAGGTACTTCGAAGCACCGGTACTACAGAAGCACAGGCATGGCGGTTGGTGCCAAGAAATGACGCGATGACCACGATTTCAATCGAGAAAATCCCAATCGAGCATGCATTTTGTCAGGAAACAGCGAGACATAACCTTTATTGGCATACTTGTACACTTTTGGAAGCCGAGCTCATTCTCTAGGGGGGAGCATGACCACCTTCAGCAATAAAAAGCCTGTGTCTTCGACTCTTGCGAACTCACCAACTTTCGCAGCGTGAACTCCACTTGCATAGCCGTAGGACGGCTCGACGGGTCTTCAGCGAGACACTGGGCTGCCAATTCACGTATCTCGGACGGACACTGCGATGAAAACGTGGGGCGAAGGTTCTCCTCTATCACACGTTTCAAAAGCGCAGACTCTGGAACTGGGTTTCCATCAGCATCTGCGATGTCCGAGTACGGTAGCTGATGCGTGTCAATCTCCGACAGCAGCACTCCGAACGCGTAGATATCACTCGGTGCCTCGTAGCTTGAGCTGCCCAGTAATACTTCAGGTGCCAGCCATCGGCCGGAGCCAACGCCGCTCGTCGTCATCGTAGATTCCTCAGAAGCACGACGAGCGTCGCTGAAGTTACTGA
Organism: Pythium sukuiense; assembly: GCA_023334995.1. Lineage (NCBI taxonomy): Eukaryota > Oomycota > Peronosporomycetes > Pythiales > Pythiaceae > Pythium > Pythium sukuiense. The sequence goes on from JAADVL010000117.1 coordinate 14,253, forward strand.
GCTTGGCCTTGCCGTCTTCTGTGAGCAGCACACTGTGCGCACGCAGGTCGCGATGCAACACAACGGGGCTGAACGAGTGCGTGTACACAAGCGCCTTGATCACGTCGACCACCACACGAAGCTTCTGGTCCTTCCAAGTCATGGATTCCGAACTTGTCTTGGCCAATAACGACTCGAGGTCTCCTCCAGGCATGTACTCAAACAGCGCCTGAAGATCCAACTCGTTCGTCCAGGCCACGCCAACGAAGCTGACGATCGTTGGGTACAACAACGTGGATGAGATCTGGATCTCACGCAGGAACGCCGATCGTCGCGCCTTGTAGGCCTCGCTTTTGTCATGTTGGGTGGCGATGAGCCTCTTGGATGCAAGCTGTCGGTTCTTGCGGAACTGAACCAGCCACACGATGGATCCAGAGCTGCCACTGCCGATAACGCGGAGATCACGGAGATCAGTGTACGCGAGACGGATGGATTGCAGATCGATCTTGTCTTCTGGTGGAATGATAGCCACTGTGCTGTCATGTTTGCTCGATGGTGATGGTTCCAGCTCATCCAAGTCATCGTCCCCGGGGCCATGCTGGGTATCACGACTCGAAGCCGCGTCAGTGACTGTGAGACTGTCAACCGATTTTGATCGCTGTCTCTTCCACAGGACATACGCGACGGCGGCAACAACAACAAGCACGAAGCCGATGAGGACTCCCACGACGCCCTGGAGGACTACAGGGTCCGCGGAGGTGGTGTTCGCTGCAGGGGTTTCCAGAGTGGGGCTCATGGGAGACTCACTTCCCTTGAGTGAAGCACCAGAGTCTGTTGCCTTGTTGACTGGAAGCACGGGCGCGACCACTGGACTGGGTGCAGACTGGAACCGACTCCATTCCTCAGCACTCACCACACAGACTGATTGCCGCGGAGAAGTTGGAAGCGTGTGGACTTGATTGACAGTGCAGCTCGAGTTGTCCAGAGCTGCCGAGTCAATATCGAAGTTGTACCACTTGGAGAGATTGGCAAATTGAGTGGTCGAAAACAGCACCTTTCTCTTGAAGGGATTCCCGCCGACTCGCACGGTTTGGAGTGAAGGAGAGTTGAAGAGTGTGGCGTACGGGAAGAGACTCAGTTTGTTGTCGGTCAAGTCCCTGTTCGTACAACGGGGGAATCGTCAGCGAGCGTTCTTCATAAAAGGAGGCCGTTTCCATGACTCACAGCAACTGAAGAGCCGTCAATCCCGAAACATTGAATACCGCGAGATCGTTTCCACCCAGCGTCAAAGTCGAGAGCTGCGGAAGCGCCAACGTCGAAGGCAGCTCCGTGAGGTAGTTTCTGTCCAGCGCTCTGCGTTTCAAGACAGACGGAAAAGCAGTGAGATTTGTGTGAAGCAGACACGCATCAGGAACGAAACTGAGCATGATACTTACAGCGACGTCAGCTTTTTGAGCGAGCGAATGGAGTCAGGGAACTTGGTGAGCTTGGTGTTGCGTAGGTGGAGCCACTTGACGTTGCGTGGCACCACCTTGGTGATGTCGAACGAGTGGTCGCCAAGGTTGACGTTCGTGAGACGGATCTCCGTCAGCTGAGGCGACTTCGAGAAGATCTGATGGTCGATCTCCAAGTCCACGACGGTGCCGCGCGTAGCCATGTCACCTGAACGGCTTCCAACAATGTTGCTGCGTAAAAGAATGGTGCTGTCAGTCCTAAACCGAACAGTCCATGGTAGATGCAGCGACGTACATACTGGTGGTGGTGGCCGGGAGGCCCAACACACCGATGCGCCGCACGAATTCATTCGACTCGAACGGGATTTCGTCCTCACGCGCCGGAAAATCGCCTACAGGCAGGTCATCCGACTTCGGAGGGCTCGTCGTGGGCGGCGCCGTCGTGGCCTGCGAGGCGTTGAACGCCACGAAGAACTCGAACTCGTCTGGGTCGACAGACTTGATGCACTGGATGTCGCAGCTGCTAGATGTACGAGAGACGCACGTTCTCCACGGAGATTCCTTGGGTGCATCGCATGGCGAGTGCTCCTCCTTTGGGTACGCGATGCACGAGGCGTTGGCGGCGCAGTAGCCACCACAACTCCACGTGAGAGTCTTGAGCGGCGCTACGGCGCACGTCTTGGCAGTGGCTGCCTCACGAGCAGCTACAGCCACAGTAGCGCCACTCAGCAGCAACACTAGTAGATGCAGACGCATGATGGATGGCGTCCAGGTGGCGAGAAGAAGGAATCAACGCATTGGACGGCCACGCTGTCGTCTCGCCACCTGAGATTTATTTCGCACTTTCCAACCAGGAGCTCATTTGTGCGGTTAAGATATATTTCGGAACCTCTTTGCTGTTAGGAACATGTCCCTATCGCGAGGGAAGAATCGGCGGATTATGCTCCGTGGTGGCTGCCTTTCTCGCCACCTGCCGATGGTGTAATCGTCTGCGATAGGGCGAGGCGCTGTTGGCGACGGGTAATCGCCTTGATGCGTATGGGCTCGGCTTCAAACGATGGTATCTCTCTCTGCTGCTCTTGCTCGGCTGGGATCATGCGCCGTAAGAAGCGCCATTCGACTGCTGAGCGCGACACACTGAGGCCTGAAGAAGAATGCCACGCAGATGGAGAAGACCGGCGTGGCGGGCGGTCGCCATGAGTCTCGCGCTGCACGCCGCAAGCGTCGCTCTCATCAGTGACGCGCAGGCCACAGCCACGTGCGCGTCGCGCCACACCTTTTCTGCCGGCCTGACGAGCTGTTCACGAGCTTGCGGAGATGCTGCTGCGGCGTGCGTCGCCTTCAATCCGTCTGAAAGCGAAAGCGTCTGCGCCAACAGCACTGCCACAACCTGTCCCTTGATGGTGGATGGAGTCTGTGCGTACCAGTGTCTGACATGGCCGAGTGGCGAAGCATCGAGCGAGAGTTTGGTGTTGGAAGTGAGCGGCGAGGGCATCAATGGGTCGAGTACCGGCTCCGGATTCAGTCTCCCACAGGAGAACGTCGCCTCAATTGGAGGACTGGAGCTGCCTGCACAAATCAAGAGCGTATCTATTCGAGGAGTCACAAGTGAGTCAGACACAGTCGTGAACGTGAGCGTTGCGCTGACGTTGAGCGGATCCGGAGTGACGTCGCTGCAGTTGACGAAGCTCAACATGGCGAATAGCTCGTCTCCATCCATTTCGCTCAATGAGACAGTGCCACTCGAAACGATGCGCATCACCAGCAGTCTCCTGGGACGATTTCCAGTGGTCATTCGCTCCCTTGCAAGACTTCAAACACTGTACGTCTTTCAAAAAGGATCTGCTGAAGCTGCGCTTTTTGTGACGACTTTTGTTGTATTGTAGGGACTTGTCATCGAACGAACTTGCGGGGTACCCACAGAACCAAAGTATCGAGACTCTCGTTGATCTGTAGGCTGCTGTTTCGTGAAATGCTCTCTCTCAACTGTACCATGAGCTCACACCCTCCGCTTGCCCTACAGGGACCTGAGCAGCAATCGCCTTCAGTCGTATGAAGCCGTGCTCCCAGCACTGAAGACCCTGTAAGTTATTGCCATCACGGCCGCCGAAAGCGTGAGCAGATCGCTGAGTTCTTTTGTTATCGTAGCAATCTCTTTGGCAACCAGCTCCAAGCATTTCCTGCGAGTATATTCTACTCGACAAATCTGCAATCGCTGTACGTGTTCTTCTTCTGACGTCGCATGCCGTGGAAACCATAGTGAGGTCTGACCAGTCAGTTGCTTTTATCCCCTCAGGAATATTTCCGGCAACCCCCTCCAGACAGCTCGGCTCGTGCCTGCTCAGTACCGCTTCCTGAGCTCGCTACCCGAACTTTCTTTTGACGGCTTCGCAGAATCACCCAAATGCGACCCGTCCAAAGAGAAGACTCTCAAGACCTTTGTCGTGTGTGTGGCCGACGGTGACCAGATCTTGACCATATCCAAGGCCACTCTCACATGGTACATCATGGTTCCTGTCGGATGCGCCACCGCGATGGTGGTGTTCGGGTTTTGGTTCTGCAGGCGACGACGTCGACGCAAACGAGCTGAAGCACGAGCCAAGAGACAGCAAAACTCCCAGCATCCGAGCAACGGCACCACTTTGAACGATGCCTACGACTCGGACGATAGCAACCTGGATGAAGTTGACGGAGAGGGGCTTGGGCAGCACACAAGCGGCAGTGGGGGCGCGCGGAAGTTGAGATCGAAACAGTCAGTGGGGTTGTCGCTGTGGGGCGACGAGGAACTGCTCGCCTGTCAGGTGCGGGTTGAAGATATTGAAGACGTGAAACAGATCGGTAGCGGTGGATTCGGTGTCGTCTGGCTGGTCAAATACCGACAGTCGCGATTGTTGGCGTCAAAGAGACTGGTGAAGGACCAAATCACGCGGCAGAAGACGCAGGCGTTCGCCGCCGAGATCAAACTCAACACTCAGTTGGACCACCCAAGCATCGTTGAGCTCGTGGGGGTTGCGTGGACGATGGAGACGGATTTGCAAGCACTCTTCGAGTACATGGCGAATGGTGACCTACGCGAGTACTTGGACGCAAGAAGAGGCGGCGTTGATACTGGTTTGGTCAACAGCAGCCGTCGTCGCACGAGTGGATGGGACCGTGAAAAGCTCCAGATGGCTATCGATATCGTGGAGGCGCTGGTGTATGTGCACTCGTTTCTGCCGCCACTCGTTCACCGCGACCTCAAGTCGCGCAACGTACTCCTGGGAGCAGACATGAAGGCCAAGCTCAGCGACTTCGGCGTCTCGCGGTTCGCCTCCGAGCACAATACGATGACGGCTGGAGTAGGAACGGGCAAGTGGCTCGCTCCCGAAGTGCTCTCCGGTGACAACGACTACGACCAACTGTGCGACATTTACTCGTTCGGCGTCTTGCTCACGGAACTCGACACCCATGCGCTTCCGTTCGAAGAGCTACGTCTAGCGGACGTCGCGATCCTTCAGATGGTTGCATCGGGCTCCATTCGGCCAAGGCTTCGAGACGACTGTCCGCAGGAGATCCAGGACCTCACAAACCGATGTCTCGCTACGAGTCGCCACGCTCGTCCTAGTGCCATGGAGATCGCGTACGTCTTGCGGACGCTGCTCAAGGCCGCCGACGGTGTCGACAATGCGGATGCGTATGGCGGTTTTTGCTGAACGAGGCAGTTGAAGTTGGTTTGGATACTGTATCCATTTCGCTCTTGTACAGAGATATTCTTTTGCCACTATAACGGGATGGATAAATTACCGTATCACCGTAACTCGTGCGTAATCTTTCTCGTCTTCCCACGGTTACCGCGTCATGCGCAAGAGTGGGACTTGGACGCTTTCCCTCGTGGAAAGAGATGCCCGCTCCGCTGGCTCTTGAAGCCAAAGCCGCGGCCCGTGGGCACTCGCGAACTCTCCCTGCGTGTTTCTGTGAGCCGCCATGTTCATGCGGTCTCTGGTCGCGGCGCTGTATGCGCTGGGGCTCACGGTCTCCGCTATTGACTTGACTGTCTCCGCTGCCCCCGTGGAGGACGCCGCCGCGTCTGACGTAGCGTCGCTGGTAGACGCATGTACGGGCGTGCCTCGCAACACGCTGCTGGTGTCGTGTCCGTCGCCCTGCGCGTCGGGTGCCGCGTGCATCGCGTACGACCAGAAGCCGGCGCCACAGTCGCTGCTCACGGGCTGCGACTACGCGACCTCCAGCAGCGACGCGACCTGCTCCACGGCTGCGCAGTTGGCCACGACGACGTGCGAGTTCCAGTGCTTTGCGGCGTTTGCCGACCAGTCGGCGTTCCGCTTCTTCGTGCCGTTCGAGACGCAGCTCCCGGATCCCGTCGCGCGAGCAGCTCCAGTCAGTTCGCTGGTGGAGCGCACGACTAGCGAAGTGCCGTTCCAGTCGAATAATTTCGTACGCGCCATCGGCAAGCTCACGCTCGCTCAGAGTGTGACGCAAGTGTACGTGAAGTGGCATGAGTCCCATGATGCTCTTTCCAGGTAACTGATACGGTCAGATCTTCTGTAGATCCATCGCTGGTGGTCGGAATGAGGTGGGAACGAGCAGCGAGGTGGCAACAATGACCGTGGATCCTGCGATCTTTGTCGACGCGGCGCAGGTCACGTCCGTGTCGCTGCGCAACATGGATCTGCGCTCCAGCATCTCGCGGCTTCTGCCGGCGCTGCCCAACGGAATGAAGTCGCTCAACCTCGCCAACACACAGCTTACCAGACTGCCCGAGGCTGCGCTCACCCACATGGACCAGCTCGAGACGCTGGCGCTCGGCCAAAACCAACTCACGTCGATCTCGATGAAGATCATTACCCTGCCCAAGCTCAAGGCTCTGTACGTGGCGTGCTAACTCTTGAAATCACGTGGCTTGTTGGCTGACTGCATCTTGGCACTGTGTCCCAGGTACTTGAGTGAGAACAGCATCAAGACGTTTGACATCGCGGCTCCGAACCTCGAGATCCTGTACGTTCATGCCAGCTCACTGATTCCATTTCCCAGGACTAATGGATCTCAATGACTGTTGCCGCAGGGACTTGAGTGGGAACGAATTGTCGAGTATTCCAGCTATCGTCTTCACTCTTCCTAAGCTACGGATCCTGTACGTATTCATGAGAATTTGGTGCCGCTTGCAACAAGGATGCTGATCTGTAGTATTCTGCAGCAAATTAGATGGGAATCCGATGAAAACACCCATGGTCATGACCGATTCGCAAGCAAGATTCCTGCAGAGCCTCGAGGACGTGTCTCTTCCCTCGCCAACGTCAGGTTCATCGAGTGGCACAGGTCTGTCTCAAGCCAACACGACGCAAATCGGAGGAGTGACTGTGGAGATCGAAGCGACGCTCAACACGACAAACTACACCTCTTCGTCCACAGTGCTGGGCAGTTTCACCGGAGGCGCAGACAGCGGCTCACAGTCGTCGCTGAATGGCAGCGCGACCGACGAGAACCGCTCCACCAGAGCTGACGATACTGTTGTCACCACCGAGATCCCGCAGACGCTCAATCCATCGACGCCTGACAACCAGGTGACCACTGACCGCAAGGCGAGCCACCAATCGTCACCCCTCGCCGTGGCTTTCATCGTCATCGGTGTCGTCGTTGCTACCCTCGGTCTGGCCATTGGCTTCACATGGCAGAAGAAGCGTAGGCTCGCTGAGCTGGAAGATCTCGAAGACAGTGAGCGCGCCCCATATGCTAAACTGCCCAACGAAGACAGCGCCCTCACGTTCGCGACCCGCTCAGTCGACCGAGAGAGTATCACAGGACCGTTCTGGGCCGACAGTGAGCTGTTCTCGTATCGCGTACGATCCCGCGATATCCAGGACGTTCGAGTCGTTGGCATGGGCGCTGCGACTGTCGTGTGGTTGGTTCACTACCGCAGTGGCACGCTGAAACTCGCGTCCAAACGTCTCCATGGCGACGATATCAACGCGCTGAAACTGGTCGCGGAGGTGAAACTCGCGGCTTCACTGAACCACCCAAACATTGTCCAGTTTTTCGGCGTCGCGTGGACGAACGAGACCGATCTCCAGGCGCTCTACGAGTACATGCCACAGGGCGACTTGCACTCGTACTTTTCACGCAGCAAGGTCTCCTCGGCGTCCTGGCAGTGGCTGCAGGACAAGGTCAAGGTCGCCTACGAGGTCATTGAAGCCATCGTTTATGCCCACTCGTTCGACCCGCCGATGCTGCACCGCGATCTTCGATCCAAGAACGTGCTGCTCGATGGCGACTTCAAGGCCAAGCTGAGCGACTTCGGCAGCCCCACTTCGTTCCGCGATCGCAGCACGGTGGCTACTACCGGTACCGTCACCGCCGGCTCGGGTCTTCTGTTCCTGGCGCCGGAGATTTTGTCCAACAGCTCGACGTTCGACACGTCGAGCGACATTTACTCGTTCGGCGTGCTGCTCACAGAGCTCGATACCCACCAAGAGCCGTTTGCGGCAGAGCGTGAAGCCCTGACCTACTCCGCCGCAGACCTTTTGGTCCAAGTGAGCTCTGGAGAGCTCAAGCCAAAGCTCTCCAACTCGTGCCCACCAGCGATTCGCCAGATCGCTCGCGCGTGTCTGTCATTCGAGGCGTCCCACCGCCCCACTGCGATCCAAGTCGCGTCCATGTTGAAGTTGATGTTGCCGCCAGGCTACGGCGGCTAGAATTTTTAGAGATTAGAGAAATTGATTCCCATAAGCGAGCTTCGTAATTTTACGCTACAGTACGATCCGATCGCGTGGATGCATTCGCGTACCTACTGCCATGTTGGATATCCTTGATGGCCACATACTGTACACTAGTATCTGTGGAAGAACACTCGCCAACAGCACCTGCCAAGAAGCTTCTTGTGCACTTGCCCAACGGCCAACCGACGCAGTTGTTCTAGATTTTAGATTTGCGCGCGACGCGAGGAGCTCTTCAGTGTGTTCATAGCTGGCGTAGCGAGCGTAGACGGTATGCGATTTGCATCGCACTTGGCCTGTTTGCGGCGTCAAAGGCCAGGCATGCGTCTGCGATCTCTCGAATCGCCGGCGGACACGAATTTGAGATCGGCGGACGCAATTCCCCACGAGCCACACGTAGCAGCAACGTCGATTCGTCCATCGACAGCCTCAATGCCGCGTACGGTAGTGTGTGCGTGTCCAGTTCACACAGCACGACCCCGAAGGAGTAGATGTCGCTTGATGAGTCGTAACTTGTGCTGCCCATGAGGATCTCAGGGGCCAACCACCGGTCAGAGCCCACTCCATGCGTCGTCATCGTGTCGTTGTCGGACTCGGGTCGTGCAGAGCCATAGCCCCCAAGGTTGGCCTTGAACTCGTCGTCTAGTAGCACGTTGCTGGCCTTGACATCGCGATGGAGCAGCGGCGGATTGAACGAGTGCGAGTACACGAGCGCTTCGACGATGTCGATGGCGAACTGCAGCTTTTTCGGCGACCATGGGAGTGTGGACGCGTTCGTGCGAGCTAGATACGAGCCCAAGTCGCCGTTGGGCATGTACTCGTACAGCACCTGCAGATCAGTCTTGTCGGTCCACGCCACGCCAACGAACGGCACGATGCTTGAGAACACGAGCGCGGAGGCGATCTTGGCCTCTGCGAAGAGCTGCATGGCCCGGACTTCGTGAGCCGCGCCTTCGCGCTGGATGAGTCGCTTGGAGACGAGCTGTCGGGAGCCACCACGGTAGTTGACGAGCCACACGAGCCCTGAGCTGCCACTGCCGATTACTCTTACGTCGCCAATATCACCCGCGTTGAGACGATGCGATAGCATGTCATCGTCCTTCCACCATGGGAGCAGTTGGCTTGCGACCGTGGGGGAGTCGTCACTGCTGCTCGCACCCTCGTTCTCGGTCATCGCGATGTAGCTTGATTCTTTATCTGCGTCAGCTCGTCTCCGCTTGAAAGCGATGACGAGGACAAGAATCACCCCGAAGAATGCCGCCCCCACGCCTCCCAGCATCAGCTTTATCGTCAAGGACACGTCGTTGGCTTCACTCACCGTGGCCGCGTCTTCTTTCTTGCCCGGGGTCGTCCCCACGTCGTCTGAGCGTCTCAAATCGGAGTCAATCGCACTGCTTGCCGATCCAGTGGTGGACCGTCGAGTGTCGCTCACAGGGGTCGAAGAAGCCGAAGCGTTGCTTGGATTTCCAGTCGAGCTGGGAGAATCACTGGAAGTCGCCGAGGTCGAGTCATTGCCACCACCACCATCACTGGTTGATCGACTGCGTGGACGGGGAGCCGATTCTTGTTGCTGCTTTTGCTCGAGCTGGTCATTGTACTGGTTGGCAGTCTGCTCATCGACGATGATCACGGGGACTCCTGCTACCACCTCTGCGCTACCACCAGCGACAGTTCCATTGTCAAATCGGATTGAGGGCTCAGTGTTGTTTGGCGGGGGCAGAGTGGGTCCGGGGTTGGCGGAGAGATCAACGTGCAGAACGATCCCAGACTTCAGAAACTCCAGCTGCGTTGGTGATAGCACGAGCGGGAAGGTGAAGAGGTTGTTCTTGAGATTGCTGAGGCACACACACAGTTTAAATTCCTCCGTGAGGACCACATTTCGGACTCGAGGTACAATTTCGTATGGCACGTACATAGTCTTCAGGTTGGTGAGAGCGAACACGCCAACCGGAATGCGAACGAGGAAGTTTCCGCTGAGATCCCTAGAGACAGTCGACAAGAACAGTATCAGCTTCGAGTGATTGCACTGACAGGATGACTCATTGAACGTACAATGCTTTGAGATTCGGGGCCTGGATGCCGAGCGTTCTCAGCAGATTCTGACTAAGATCTCTACGAAGACGTGTTAGTGATCCAGTGTCTGAGAAGTTTCGATCTCAGAAGCGCAGGAAAGAAAGAACTTACAACGTCGTGAGCTTGGGTAGAATCGTCTTCTGGATGTCGAGACTGGCGAGGCTATTCTGCGCCAGCGTGAGCGTTTCCAGCTGCTGTAGATCCATGAATACAGCCTCGGGAACTGCTGCGAGATTCGTGTTGCGAAGGTTCAGCGACCTCAGCACGGGTGGAGGACGCCCTAGGATAGGATACCCGTCAAGTTTGCTTTGCCGAGATCGATGTTGATGAGTGAGAGCGCCACGACCGACTCTGCCTTCGACAACAGTTCAGCGCTCACTTTAACATCAGCAACGATCTCTTGTGTCTCGGTATCGCTTTGACCACCGACGATCGATCTACAAAGACAGAGTCTCAGTTAGAAAGTGCACAAACCATGACAGCACTTGATGACCGGAGGCGCGTACACTTCTGTGACAACGGACGTGAGGTTGAGCACACCGATCTCTTCTACGAACGAGTTCGACAGGAACGGAATCTCCTTCGTCGTCAACGCTGAGAAGTCTCCATCGGCGGACAGACGTTTGATCTTGTCGCCAATGCTGCTCTTGAATGGGATGAAGAACTTGAACTGGGACTGGGGCTCGTAGGCTGGGAAGCACTGGAACTCGCAGGTTGACACAAACCACCGGTTCGGCTTCTGTTTCGTGCAGAATGAGGAAGTGCTCGCAACGTTGTAGTCGCAGCCCGAGGGAAGGGTGAGAAGCGAGTTTTGGTCGTAGGTGATGCAGGCCCCATCGCTCGGGCAGTCGGAGATGCAGTTGCTGAGGAGAGTCTTCCGCTTCACACCCTGACAGCGATCTTCCGGCACGACGTCGTCGTTGTTTGACGGCTTTGTGGTATTCGCCCCCCAGTTCCTTGCTCTGTTTTCCAATACTTTGTTATACATTGCAGCCTTATCATCGTCCACCACACAGACGGGTAGCGTCGGGTCACCAAGAAGCGTGGTCTTCGTGGCACCTACCAACAGCAGACTGATGTCCACATCGTCAGAGTAGTTGCCGTATAAGCCTCCGCCACCGGCGGGCAACCGAGACACGATCTCTGGATTACTCGCAGGAGGATCCACGGCTTGGATCAAGAGACCAGGCAAGGCTTCGAGAAACTCCACTTGTCGCGCAGTCAGCACGAGCGGCCGTATGAGGGGGTTTCTTGTGAGACTCCTAGACACGCATGTGAACATTTGTGAGCACTGCGCACAACAAAACGAACCACGCCGGAGTCGCAACGTACAGTGTCTTGAGCTTGGTGTACGAGTACACGCTCTCTGGAATACGCACGAGCTGGTTGTTGTGCAGATTCCTATCAGAAATGCATCGATCAGATCAGCGTGAGTCGATGCCCAGGATAATACATCGAGTTGCTGTTGAGCAAGTACTGTACAAAGTTGCCAGCAACGGTGCTCGCAAGTCGAAGCTGGTGAGATTGTTTCCGTCGATCTTTCTACAAAGCACACAACGATCCGCCACCATCAGCTCACCAGGCATTTTCTGCTCGCATCCGCCACGAAACGCACAAGTTCACCAAGGCACCAAAGCTCAAATCGCTTTTCGAGATGAGCGGGATCCGGTTATCGCTCAGCGCCAGAGTCTCGAGGTTTGGCACTGGTGCAAACATTGACCATGAGAGTGTCTGGAGCCCCGTATGCGCGAGGGTCAGGTCCGTTAGTGTAGGTGGCGCGGACGCTAAGATGGCCTTGGCTCGGTCCGTACCCAACGGGAGGTCACGAAGGAACAGCCATGTGATAGACGGCACGCTCGCAATGATAGCCGGGTTAACGTCGACGCCCACGAGTCGGTTGATATCTTTTACGGTAGCTTGCCCGGTGATTCGACTGCGAAAACCCCGAAAATACCGTCAGCGTGGCCATCAAATTGTGTCCCAACTATGCCGCATGAGACTACTCACACATCAGTAATGCTCTTCGTCAAGTTCAGTTTGCCGACAGCGACCACGAAGTCGTTGGTCTGGAACGCGGCGCTCGGTGTCTGAATCAGACTGGGAGTCGGAGGCGTTCGTGGCTTGGTTTTGTCGAGACTCGGCGCCTGGAAAAGGATCTGGAAGGAAAACGACGCCTTGGATGTGGCCATGGGGAAGCAGTGGAACTCGCACGTCCGCGTGGGCTTGGTGGCGCAGAACGAGTTTGCGGTGGCCAGGCCGTAGTCACAGCCCGTGAGCTTGGTGTGCTCAGCGTCTTGGTCGTACACGATGCACGGCGCGTCAGCCAGACACGGTGCTGGGCAGCTCGCTAGCACGGTGTTGCGGGGCAGCCCAAGGCAGTTTTCCACGTCGACAGTGAAGGGCACGGCGTTGCTGCCACCATCGCTAAGCTTAGACGAGCGGGAGCTCGTGCTGATGCGCGTGGCGTCATGGGCAGTGGAGGCGCCCGTGGCTCTGCTGATAGCGGAGACCACGAGCACTGCAGCGATCGCTACGCTTGGCAGTCGCAACTTCATTTGCCTGGCCACGCGAGTGGTCGGTCCGGTAGCACTGTGGCGGACTCGGAAGTTATTCAACTGACTTGCGCCTCCGTGAGCTCCTCACGAACGGAGGACGGTCCGTCCTCCGTCCGTATCCGTCGAACTCGGAGTTCCCGACGGATGCCTGTGGCCTCCCATCCCAATGGATCTTTCTTGCAGAGACCGGACTTCAGGCACAGCGACTCGCTGTACCATCTCGCTGTCAGCGAGACGATGTGTTGCTGTGCGGTTGTGGATACTAGTGGATGTCAAAGGGACACTTGTAAATTTGCCGTTCCCCTCCGAGCCAATGTTGTTGTGAGTCTCTCAAATCGAGAGCGAGTACTGTACGGTACAGTCACATTGCTGCGTTCTGGGCCACAAATAGTGGATACCGTGGGACGGTGCAGAGATGTGGCGTAAATGAAATCGACCTGAAGTCGGACCTCGTCTTGCGGTTATTAATTATGAATGATTGTATTACTGTAAGCCTCTGCCGTTGTTGGCAAATTTGATCCCATTCCTTTTTACCGCATATAATGTATTTGCTTTTTCATGGTGTTGAAGCGTGCTTGAAGTGTCGACATGCTTCTAAGCAAAAGACTCCATGTAGTACTGTTCAGTACGTGTATTTTAATACCTCGAAGCGAACGTTTGTCTTTCTATCCATGTCTCGGAGCGAACGCAGCGTGTGGGCGACTTGCATCGCATTTGGTCGCATGGCAGGATCACGCTCTAAGCACGCTTGGGCGACAGCTCGGATCTCCGGTGGACACGAAGCCGAGACTGATGGTCGTAGATCGCCGGAAGCAACGCGTCGCAACAGAGTCGCTTCGCCAATCTCCATCGCCTCTGTAGCGTATGGCATCTGATGGGTATCCAGTTCACACAGCACGACGCCGAACGAGTAGATGTCGCTCGATGAGTCGTAGCTCGTACTGCCCTGCAAGATCTCCGGAGCCAACCACCGGCCAGAGCCCACTCCACGCGTTGTCATCGTGTCGTTGTCGGACTCGAGTCGTGCAGAGCCAAAGTCGCCCACCTTGGCCTTGAACTCACCATCCAGTAGCACGCTACTGGCCTTGACATCGCGATGGAGCAGCGGCGGGTTGAACGAGTGTGCGTACACGAGCGCTTCGATGATGTTGATGGCGAGCTCCAGCTTCTGAGGCATCCACGGCAGTGTGGCGGGGCTTCTCCGAGCTAAGTACGAGCTCAAGTCACCGTTGGGCATGTACTCGTACAGCACCTGGAGGTCGGTCTTGTCGGTCCACGCGACACCAACGAACGGCACGATACTTGGGTATGTGAGCGACGACGCGATCTTGGCCTCTGCGAAGAGAGCCAAGACCTTGGCATCGTACGCAGCACCTTCGCCCTGGATGACTCGCTTGGACACGAGCTGCCGGGATCCGCTACGGTAGTTTGCCAGCCAGACGATACCTGAGCCAGCGCTGCCGATCACTCGAACGTCGCTGATATCACTCGCGCGCAGGCGGTGCGAGAGCATGGCGTCATCTTTCCACCACGACAGGATCTTCGCGTCGATCAGTTCGACGTCCTCACCGAGTGACTGATCTTCAGTTATCTTGTCGGACAGCGTCTGATAGTCGTCGGAGCTCGTTCGATCCTTCCCAGCCTTGCCTCGCCGCTTGTGGAGAACGAAGATAGCGATCATCATCACCAGCAAAGCCGACCCCACGCTGCACGGTATCAAAATCGCCGCCAATGATGAGCTACTGGTCGCGGTTGTCGTATCCGATGGACTTGCCTTCTTGTCAGCTAGAGTAGAGCGACGATCGTCACTGGGGGCGCCGGCAGACCCTTTGGAACCCCCTCTGTTGCTTGACGTAGATGGAGATGACACGCCATCACCGGTCGCAGAAGTGCCCGGGATCTCGCTCGAGGGCTCTGGCTGGTCATTGGTTTGATTTGGCGGTGTTGGGGCGGAGCTAAGCGTGGATCCGGTTTCACCAGTCGACTGGCTGCGTGTCGATTCATTCCTCTTCTGCTCGAGTTGCTTGTTGTACGCGTTTGCGGTCTGCTCCGACACAATGATGACAGGGACGCCGTGCACCATTGACGAGCTGCCATTGATCAACAGCGGGTCGTCGTTGGGGACACCTGTGCTTCCGTTCACGACAGGCGTCGCCAGATCCGATGCCGCGGGTTTCAGGAGCCTGAACTCGGTCAGTGATTCAAGAAATGCCGCCTCCACCAGCGTCAAGACCGGACGGAGTCGAATGGCGTTATCTTGGAGATCACTACAATGGAATGGACAGCCAAGCCAATTGGTAACGACGCAGCCAGAAGATAACGGTGGGTTGTGGTACGTACAGAGTCTCAAGGTGCGAGAGGGAAAACACGGCAAGAGGAATTTGGTCGAGTTTGTTTCCTCTCAGATCCCTGCAGAAACAACATTTTGAAGACGTTAGCATGACGTGGGGCCAAGCAATCGCCACATTCACAGTGCGTACAGTGACTTGAGATTGGGCGCGTAAATGTCGATTGTCGTCAGTGCATTCTCACTCAGATCCCTGCCCACATGACAGCACCAACATGTCAGTGACTGACAGTCATTCAGCATTTGCACGCACTATGGCAAACTCACAAAGTCTTCAGCTTCGGCAGCGTGATCACCCTCGCATTCAGACTCGTGAGGTCGTTCTGCGCCAACGTGAGTGTCTCAAGCTCCTGCGTGGCTGCGAAGATGCCCTCGGGCAGCTGCGCAAGTCTTGTGTTGCGGACGTTGAGCGACTTCAATCGGGGCGTGAGGATCGTGCTCAAGCCGATTTTGCTGAGGTCGATATTCAAGAAGGAGAGCGTCGTGACTGATGGTCCGTACGACAAGGAGTCGATGGAAACATCCGCAACGCGACCGCGGCTTCCTTTTTCAGTACGTCCACCAGAGATCATACTACATCAACACGACGATCAGTGAAAACTCTGAGCAGCCAAGGGCAAAATCCACGTACACTTCCGTGACGGTCGACGGCAGTGTCGACAGGCTGCTGATTTTGGTCAGGAACGTATTCGACAGGAACGGAATCTCACTCGTCTTGGATACCGTGTTGATCTGCGAGCGCTGGACAGTCTCACCCAGTGGGGCTTTGAACGGGATGAAGAACTTGAACTGTGACTGGACTTCGTAGGCTGGAAAGCACTGGGCTTCGCACGTAAGCGCAACTCGGAGCGGCTTCGTGCAGTACGACGGACTCGCTACATTGTAGTCGCAGCCTGAGATCTCGTTCAGCAGCGTGCCTTGGTCGTAGGCAACGCACGCGCCACCGGATGGGCACATGTTGCAATTCGCGAAAAGACTGTTGCGCGGCAATCCCTCGCAAGCATCCGGAGGGGTCAACCCGCAGATAGAGCCATACGTGGCCATCCTCTCGAGTATATCGTTGTACTTTGTCGCCCTCACAGCGTCGACAACACGGACTGGAAGCGACGGATCCCCGCGAAGGAGCGTGGCTCTCGAGCCTTGGAACATCTCGTCCATATCCACGTCTTCCAAGCACATTTGCATAGAAGGTGAGCTGACCGAATCGATGGCCAGATTGGGTATTGCCTCCAAGAACTGCACTTGCGCTGCAGTCAGCACGAGCGGGCGCATGAGTTGGTTCCCGGCCAGATTCCTACAAGGCAACGATCGGGATGAGCATCACAAACGTCAATCTGAACCACGTTGGGATCAATAAACGCACAGCGAGCGAAGCTTCGAGAGCGTGAAGACGCTTTGCGGGATGCAGACAAGCTTGTTCTTCTGGATATCTCTGTCCAGAACGCACGGAAACACAATTGCTTGTCAGGTGTACAGTCTCATACGGTTCGAGAAACACGGAGACCGACAATGTCACAAGACTGGGCGCTCGCGGCTTGAAAAGCGTCATGAGGTTCGAGTCAAGGTATCTGTAGCCAGCACACAACACCCACATCAGCTCGTCCACACTTTCTGCGCGTAGCTCTTCAGAATGAAACGTACAGGTGAGTGAGAGCCGGGAGGTCGAGATCGTTCTCAGATACCAAGGCGATTTGGTTCTCGCTCAACGAGAGAACCTCCAGAAGCGGTAGTGACGAAAGTACCGTGGGTAGCTTCGTGAGGCGCGTACGTGGCAGGAGCAGCTTTTTCAATGAAGACGGAACAGGCGCCAAGATGGCCTTGGCTCTACAATCACCGAGTGGCAGACCCGCAAGCGTGACTGAAGTGATGGACGATGCGCCTGCCAACAACGCCGGATCGATGTCGACGGAGACGTATTTGTCGCTTTCACCGGGCTCCCGACCCCCGGTGATGTTTCTATGAGAGTGCAAAGCCAGAGTCAGTGACCATGTTACTCTTCGGCATGTTTCAATCAGGAGAGACTCACATTTCGCGCACGGCGCTCGACAAATTGAGTTTGCCGATTGCAAACACAAAGTCGTTGGTCTGGACGGGGAAACCACCTGGGGGCGTTTCGATCAAGCGAGGGTCTTCGATCTGGCGCAGGCTGGGATCTCCGAGTGGCTTCTTTTTTACTGGAATCATGAAGCCAAACGCCCCATTGGTCGTGGTGCGTGCGAAGCAATGCGTCTCATACTTCTGCGTCTCTGCCTGCTTGCTCGAACAAAACGATTCGCTGCTGGATGTGTTGTAGTCACAGCCAGTTAACTTGCTGCGCTTGCCATCTTGGTCGTACAGGATACACGGGGCATCCGGCAAACACGGAGCCGGACAACTCGACAGCAACGTGTTTCGCAGTGTCAAATCGGCTGCAGAGCTGGAAGTTGCCGCAGATGATGTCTCTGGGCATGCCGACGTTGAGCCGCCATTGAGCATTTGGGCCAGAAAGTCGCTATTCTCCTCCATGCGGGCTCTGGCCCGTGCTTCGAGCAGTTTGTTGTACTGGGCCGCCTTCTCGGTGTCGACTAAACGAACAGGAAGCGACGGATCTCCGCGAAGCAGCGTCGTCGTCGCGCCCATCAACAACGAACTGATGTCCACGTCGTCGGAGTAGTTGCCGTAGATGTTTCCGCTGCCGACGGGCAGCCAAGAGACGATGCCGGCATCTGGCGGATCCACGAGGGTGATCACAAGGCTAGGCAACGCATTGAGGAACTGCAACTGGGACACTGTCAACACGAGGGGCCGGACGAGGGGATTGTTCTCCAAATACCTACATATAAAACACACTAATTAGTATCACAAGTGCTTAAGGCCTCGTCTGGGATGGTGACGCACAGAGAGTTGAGCTTGGAGAACGTGAAGACACTTTCTGGGATGCGCACAAGCCGATTGAACGCCAGGTCTCTGGTACGATAAAAAACACAGGCAAAAAGGAGTTAGTCGTAATGTACATGGTGATCGTCGGCGTTCTCCGTGGCCCTACGCACAGATTCGTGAGCTCCGGTGCGCGCAACTGGAATGCGTTCAGGTTGTTCCCGTGGAGATCTCTATCAGACAAAAGTACGACGATCGTAGTCGGTTAGCATCGAATTCGACATACCCAAGTGACCTCCAGGATACGTACAGCGTGTTCAAAGCGGGCATCGCCGACTCGTCCCCGGTGGTGAGCGATATGATGTTCTTTCTTGCCACCAACACCTCGAGGTTCGGTAGCGACGCAAACGTCGGCCACGCCAGCGACGTGAGCCTTATATCCTCGAGGGTCAACTGTTTGAGCGTTGACGGTGCGAACGTGATGATAGCAGCAGTGCGGTCATTACCGAGCAAGATGTGACTAAGTCTCAGTGACGTGACGGACGGTGCGCGGGCGAGGAGAGCCGGGTCGACGGCAACGTCGACAATCTCGCCTTCGTATCGATAGGCTCCTCGGATTTCCCTACGTGGCATTATAAAAACAATGGTCAACACCTTCACCGTCTCAAGCACTGCGCCAAAAAAACTCACACTGAGTTGATTTCGCTCGAGAGGTTCAGTTTCCCGATGGAAAACACGAAATCGTTGGACTGCTTCGGGAAGTTGCTCGGCGATGCAGCAATGAGACTCGGGTCTGGAGCTATTCGCGACCCGAGCTTCTGGAGAGTCGTCGCATTGAGAGCCACCTCAAACGCAAAGATCGGTTTGAGCGTCGTGTACGTCACCGACTTGCCGAAGCAATGGAACTCGCACGTCTGCGTCGGCTCGCTCACACAAAACGCGTTGCTGCTGGCAGTATCATAATCGCAGCCCGTAGGCTTGGTGTGGTTGGCGTATTGGTCGTATACAATGCACGGAGTATCAGCCAGACAAGGCGCTGGGCAGCTCGCCAACAGAGTGTCTCGTGGAAGTCCAACGCAGCTGCCGCTTGGAACATAACTTGGTGCTGTTGTTGTTGGACGGCTAGTTTTCTGGTCCGCCGGGGATGTCGTGGCTGCAGTCGTCGGGGTGCCTGTGCTTGGTGGGGGTGGTGAAAAGTCGCCACTCGTTTCACCGCGGAATCGAGCCCTCGCCTCCAGAAGCATGTTGTACTTGGCCGCCTTCTCGGCGTCCACCAAACGGACAGGATGCGACGGATCTCCGCGAAGCAGCGTCGTCGTCGCGCCCTCCAACAACGAACTGATGTCCACGTCGTCGGAGTAGTTGCCGTAGATGTTTCCACTACCAACAGGTAGCCGAGAGACGATGCCGGCATCCGGAGGATCCACGAGGGTGATCGCAAAGCTGGGTAAGGCATTGAGGAATTGGAGCTGGGACGCTGTCAACACGAGTGGCCGGATGAGTGGGTTCCCGAATAGATTCCTATGGTCAAACAGCACGGTTTCCAGCGTTGGATCGTGAGTATGCACGCCGCACCGAAGAGAAAAGTTGTGGTAACGCACAGAGACGTGAGCTTGGTGTACGTGACGATGCTTTCCGGGACGCGCACGAGTTTGTTGTTCATCAGTTGTCTGTTAAACGTGAAAAAAAAGGCGGGTCAGTTGTGGCGAAATGGTGCTTTGGGTCGTTTCCAATAGGCTCACGCACAGATTCGCTAGCTGTGGTGCTCGCAAATCAAACTCGCACAGCTTGTTCGAGTGAAGATCCCTACAATTGGGAGACATTAGTTAGGGCTCGCAACTCCGCTGTCTCCTCTCGGTACGTACAAGTCGGTTAATGACGGCATCGCAGACTCGTTCCCTGTGATGAGCGAGATGTGGTTAGTTGCGAGCACCAACGTCTCGAGATTCGGCAGCCGCGCCAACGTCTTCCACGACATCGAGTCTAGCTCAGTGCCTGCTAGGTTCAACTCCTTCAGCGTCGACGGTGCGGATGCAATGATAGCTGTAGCGCGGTCGCTACCAAGTGGCAGATAGAGCAGTCCCAGTGCCGTCACAGACGGTGCCTTAGCGAGCAGGCTTGGGCTCACGTCGAGGTCCACGAGATGGTCTGGGTCTCCGTTGTCGGTTATCCCATTGATAAAGCTGTGCAACACGATGGACGTCAGGACTCTCGAGCATGTGCACACTGATCAAGAACTCAAGACGTACACATCAGTGATCCTGTCCGACACGTTCAGTTGGCCGACGGAGACAACGAAGTCATTGGACTGGTATGCGTCGGCTGGCTGGTCGAGAAGACTCGGATCTTGGACTGTTCTTGGCTTGGGCGCCCCGAGACTCTCGACTCGGAAGTCCACGCCGAATACAAACGCAGTGGCAGTCCTGTACTTGGGGAAGCAATGGAACTCGCACGTCTGCGTCCGCTCGCTCACACAAAACGAGTTGCTGCTAGCCGTGGCGTAATCGCAGCCCGTGAGCTTGGTATGGTTAGCGTCTTGGTCGTACACGATGCACGGCGTGTCGGGAAGACAAGGCGTCGGGCAGTTCGCTAATAGAGTATTCCGTGGGAGTCCCAGGCACTGCTGTGTGCCGACGGAGCTGGCTCGTCGACCGGCGTAGATGGAGTTTGCGCTGTCGTGGGCGGCCGCCACTGGCTTCGCTATAGAGACCGCTACTAGTAGTAGCGTAAGAGCGCAGGCCAGCGCTGGCGGCCAGCGCTTCATCTTCACGGAGACGCGAAGCTGACGCAGTGTGGCGGCCCATGTGCGGGGTGGATTGTGGGGGGGAGGGAACGACGGTCTCTTCTCCACTAATGCCGGACTTTTGACAAAAGTGGAGGCTTTTTTTTGATAAGTTCGACAAGCGAGGAATTAGGGTGTCAAAAGTGGGGGTATTTGTAGTGGAAGTGGGGGTAGCGGCCTGTGCCAAGGACGCTCCACGAAACTGTGCCAAGTGCGGCCAGCGCCTGAGATCAATCGGATTTGGTACTGTGTGCTCCTAGTAACCAAACAGGTTAGCGAGCGCCACGTCTATTGTGTGGTAACCACTGGTAAGGCTCGGGCACGGTCCGCTCTTCTAGTGTCCCCCACTTTTGACACCCTAATTCCTCGCTTGTCGAACTTATCAAAAAAAAGCCTCCACTTTTGTCAAAAGTCCGGCGAGACCGCTGTCGCCAGGCTGAGTTATCGAATATCATAGTACATGCACTGTGAGAATGTCTTGGAATAATGATATAATCAAATATTGGATTTAGAGAAATTTTCAATTTACATAGCATTAATTGGATATCTATAGAAGATCCGCGAGTGAGACCGAGACATAATGGCCCTAAGACGCATCGACTGGCCGCCAGTCTGTCGTGGAGTGCGCCAGGAAACCCCTGCCCATGGGGGCCCTACAATGTGTATCAACTTGGTGTCCTCGAGAGATCCGAGAGGTGGTGGTTAGACTTTAATCTTACCGATCCAAAATGGGTTCGAGCATGAACTCCGATTGGCACTCAGGCTTGGATCAGTAGTGTCTCCATCCTACATGTTAAGGTCAGTATTAGGACTCCTTCTTCGGCCTCTCCTACAGTAATACAGTACCATCGAACAGTGCATCGAAGGAGGTGGAGTGAGGCATTCACCTTTGGTGAAATGCCTTGGTGAATCACTTTGACAGTCTCGCAGGTGCACAGCCTGATCCCCTTGTTTGACTGGCTGTGCAGAAGTGTGGTGCAATTTCCCCTCCTCTTGTGCTGACTCTGAGTCGCTCTGTGTGGCAGCGGACTCCGCCGGAGGATGCGAGCGGGAATCGCATCCGCACAGTCGCTCTCCGTTGCACCCAGTAGCCCATCCTCACCAGCAGACGCGCCTCAGCTGCGGAGGCATTCTACCTGTGAAAACGTATACTATGACCGCACCATTGGCCACTAACATTACTGACTGCCGTGACTCACGACCTGTGTAAACCAATGCCTCCTTGTCCCCACGCCACTCTTTCCTTCTCTCGACGAGATGACTTGACGAATGGATGGGTGCTCATCTGATGAACACCCATCCATTCGTCAACTCGCGGCACACAACAGCGACGCCGCCAAGCGACAGCGAGAGATGAAGCCCCGCGTAATGGCGACAGCAGCTGCGAGCGTGGCGCTCATGGTCTCCGCTGCGGCCACGGTCTCCGCTAACCCAGACAGCGCAGCAGGTGCCGAGCTCACGGCGGCGCCAGATCTGTGCACTGGTCTGCCTCGAAACACCGTTCTTTCTAGCTGTCCAGCACCGTGTGTGGCGAATGCGCCGTGTATCGTGTACGACCATGGCGCCAATTTCACGCAGCTCACGGGATGTGACTACGGCACGGCCACTCCTCAGTCCTTCTGCACGACAGCGGCGACGCAGGCGCAGACTTGCGAGATCCACTGCTTCCCACCGTCTCCACAGAAAGGATCGCTGGCATTCCAGGTCCGCTTCAGTCGGTCTCCGCTCGGCCAGCCGACGCAACGGAACGAGGTCGAGAACTTTAATGGCGGCCTCGACTTCTATCGAACCTCCTACCAGGTCAACAACTTTGTGACCGTGATCGGCAAGCTCAATGCCTCCGATGCAATCGACGATGTGTACGTCTTTCTGGCTGCTCATGGTATAGTTTGGCCAAGTCTGACCTGTTTATTGTCTGTGTGCCCTAGTTACCTTGCCGGGGACACGAAATCGTCGTCCGGCATCGGCATCAACCTCGGCGACAGCCCACCCGACAACAGTTTCGTGGACGTCAACGTGGATGCTGACGTCCTCGCCGGCGTAGCGGCAGTGAAGACACTCACGCTGAAGGATCTGCCGCTGGGCAGCGACCGCACGGCCCAGATTTTGTCGCACGCACCCGCCACTCTGAGCCAGTTCTCGGCGCTCCGCGTGGATCTCACTACACTACCGGACAACTTCTTTCCGAGCTCGTCAAGGATCGAAACGGTGACACTTTCCAACAATCCCATCGAGTTTGTCGGCTCTGGAGCGTTCGCTCTGCCCAGGCTCCGAACCTTGTGCGTGCTCTCGTCTTCTTCACTATGCTGACCAACGAAAACTGACACGGTGAGGTTCTTCTGGTTGGTTTGATACAGGGATCTGAGCGCGAATGAGATCAAGACGTTCGAAATCAGAGCTCCACGGCTCGAGTCTCTGTGAGTATTCACTTGCTGAGTAATCTGGTTATAGGGCATCGAAGAAGACTCACAGACTCGTGTGCGTGCTGTAGCGTTCTGAACAACAACAGACTAGTTCGCATCCCGCCAAGTGTGTTCACGCTTTCCAATCTCAGCAGATTGTACGTGCTCCCGATTTATCCGTCCACCACGTATTTGTTAATCGAACTTGTACTTGCCATTGAGACAGCTTCATCAGCGGGAATTTGATCGCCCAACCTCTTGTGTTGTCTCAAGAACAAGTCGATTTCCTCGGGAGAATCTTCAGCAAGTCAATTGACCTGGTTTCACCCTCGAGGACGTCCGCCAGTGGAAATGCCGTTGACGAGGACGATCTGAGCCAGTACCTGGCCAACGCGACGTCGATCAATCTGTTTGGGTATTCGTGGTTGCCAACTCTCGTGGTCAGCAGCGAGAATGCCCGGAAGTACAACGACCTTCTCGAAAAGCGTGCGTATCCGGCTACCAGCAGCGACCTCGTGGCTCCACCGTCGTCCAACCGCCCTCCCAGCCCGCCCGCACCGACTAACTCGCTCGTACCAGACGATCTCTGCGGTGGGATCACCCGCAAAACACTATTCGCGAACTGCGCGGGTCGATGTGCACGAGACGGAGCCTGCGTTCTCTACGACTCTGACGCGCCTGGCGATCCCTCCGGATGCGACTACGACGTGGCCAGTGCCACTTCTTACTGCACAACATTTGCTGGCTTAGCAAGAACGTGTGATTTCCAGTGTTTTCCTGCCTTCGAGACTCCATCGGTTTTCAAGTTTCAAGTCCCATTTGCGACGGAAGAGTATGCGAAGATCGAGCGGCGGTCGTTCGATGATGCAAGTTTCCACAGCGCCACGACGGCCGATGTCCCGTTCCTTGCCGACCCGTTCCTGCGATCAATCGGCTCACTCAATCTGCCAACCGTCACTGAGATGTACGTACGTGCAATTCTGACTTGTAACTGGGCATAGACCTGACCCCGATCGCTTGTGTAGCTCGATATCAGGCGGAAGAAGCGCGATGGGGACGCGCGGCCGTGTTGCAAGCGTCGACGTGAAACCCTCGCTGCTTTCATTGGTAACTCGAGTCACGTCGCTCTCGCTGATGAATGTTGACTTGAGCACCAGCGATGTGTCTGGGATCCTCGCGTCACGGACGACGCTCAAGTCGCTCAATCTACGCAACACTCTGCTCACCACGATACCGAAGGGAGGGTTGGCTCAAATGCAGCAACTTGAGTCCCTCACACTCGGTCAGAATCAACTCACGTCGATCGCGGCTGAGGAGTTGGCACTCCCACGGCTAAAAAATCTGTACGTAGCGGATGCCACTTTGATCCGTAGCATGGGAGACTCATTCTGATGCGACGACGCTTGTGGACTGCAGCTATCTGAGTGAAAACGACTTGACGGCAGTCGAGATCGGAGCGCCTAATCTGGTGACGCTGTAAGGAGCACACTGACCTCCTGCTATCACTATCGAACCACAAGGACTGACAACTTGGTGATTCTTTTTCAACAGGGATTTGAGCCAAAACGGCTTCGTTCGCGTCCCGTCAGCAGTATTTTCACTCAGCAATCTCGTCTCTCTGTACGCAACCTCGTGGGCTCTTCATCGAGTTTGAATTTTGCCAATATCTGACGATTTCTTTGCCCACCAGCAATCTCCTCAACAACCCGATCGCGCTGCCCCTCGTCGTCTCGCAGACTCAGCTGGAGTTTCTCATCTCGATCCAAGAGTTGATGCTTCCTCAGCCCATTTCAACTCCTGCATCGCAACCACCACTCATCAACAACTCGACTGAAGATCGTGAGGTTCCAATTGGCAGTGAGCTGCTTGTGAACGGCACAGCTCAAGTTGTGCGTGGAACGCCTGTGATCGTTGTCAGCCAGACCAATGCAGATCGATACAACGACTTGCTGGAGCAACAACAGAAGACCTCGTCGGCAAGTTCAAGTCCACCATCGGCAAGTGCGACGGAAGTTCCCGGCAGCTCATCAGGCACGAGTGCTGGTGCATCAGCAGGTGCGCAGTCTTCGAATGCTGTATCGAGCTGGAACGGCACAAACAGTAGCTTACCAAGCGCCACGATTGGTGGCAGCCGTCTGGATCCGAGCCCAGAGACCTCGGACAGCAACATTGCAACCACAACGGCGTTGAAGCGCAATCGCAGCTCGCTGGTGTTGCTGCTCGTGCTCAGTGGGCTTGGCTCAGTGCTCTTCGTCATAATTATCCTGATGTGCGTTTTCATCCGTCGCAGGCGACGCGGCAAAGCCTCCCGTGGGACTAGTGAGCGTACGTACGTGTCGATGGACGACAAGGCGAGGGCAACTGGCGGTGCTGCGGCTGTGGCTGGAGCTACAAACGACGAGGTCATTCCGTGGTGGACAGACGATGACATGCTCGCTCATCGACTGCGATCGGCCAACATCAGTGACCAGCGAGTGATCAGGGCCAGCGGCTGGGGCGTTGTATGGCTTGTGGACTACCGAGGCGGCTCGCGTCAGCTCGTGTCCAAGCGACTCATCGATGGTGAAGGCCGCGCTCACGAAGCCAGGGTTCTCGATCTGTTCGGAGAGGCCAAGATAGCGTCGACGCTGAGCCATCCGAGTATCGTGCAGTTCGTGGGGGTTGCGTGGACGGACAAGACCAACCTCCAGGTGCTGTACGAGCACACACCGAACGGCGACATGGGCTCGTATTTAGCTCAAACCGATGCGTCTGCTCTGCCATGGCTACCTGAGAAGCTGCAGCTCGCCATTGATATCGTTGAAGCGCTGGTGTACGCGCACTCGTTCAACCCGCCGCTCCTGCACCGCGACCTCAAGTCCAGCAACGTGCTTCTCGACGATGAGTACAGAGCCAAGCTCGGCAATTTCGGCTCGGCGCGATCAGAGTCGGACAGCAACACGATGACAGCAGGCGACATCGGCACGGGCCGTTGGTTGGCACCGGAGATCTTACTGGGTAGCACGAGCTACGGGTCGTCGAGCGACATCTACTCGTTTGGCGTCGTACTGTGTGAGCTCGATACTCACGAGGTGCCGTATGCATCCGACGCGAAGGACGTCGATGAAGGGACGCTGTTGCAACGCGTGGCCCGTGACGAGCTGCGTCCGTCGGTGTCGTCGACGTGTCCGCCCGGGGTTCGAGAGATTGCGCAGTTGTGCTTGTCGTTCGATCCGAGTAGCAGACCCAACGCCACGCAGGTCGCGTACATGTTGCGGTCGCTGATGGCACGAACCGAAGAATCACACGACAACGCTGCATGAGGTGGCCGCTGTGGAGCTGCCAAAACTGCATAGGAAACAGCGACTATGGTTTGCCATTATTGCGGTCTTGGTGCGAGGCAGGGCCCGTATTTCGGAAGAGGAGAGGTGGTTTCATGCCAAATGATGTGTAGACTCGAATCATTCTACTCCAAGCTGGGCAGGAGTCCTGCCGTACTTGCCAATGACTGCCAGCCATCGCTGGAAGTGGGGCAGCATCCACAGTAGTGTATCATTGTATATCCAATGAAACTCAAGGCTTCGATTCCCGTTGGCGCTGCTGCGTGTCGCTTTAGGTGCAGATTTCGCTGTCAGTGTCGCCTCCGATGCGTCTGCGAGAGGCGGAAGCACTCTGAACACGATTTGACCAACGCCACCTCCGTTGGTATGGTCGACAACGAAAAAGCGGCGATGTACAGCAACTTGTTGCTGCTCAGGTCGTGGCACTTCGGCTCAACATCGCCTCCCGGCACCGAGTACATGGCGGAGCAAGGACCATGCCTCGATCTGCCCCAGCGTGCGCGTGTGGTTCTGTGCCGAGAAATTGGCTTCCCGGTCAACTCATTTGATGGCCGCGATCCACTAACTGCACCAAGAGACTGTAGGCCAACAAGATGCCTCCAGCATGCAGTCCTCTTCTTGGTCTCTTTTGTCAATCTTCTCGCAGCTACAAGCAGACGTCTTCGAAATCATCAGTCGGTCGGTCCATCGGCTCGGAAATCGAGCTGGGCGAACGGCCACCATGGCCGTCAAGTCCTGCATTTGTCGAGTGGTGAGTGGCGAGTGGCGGCCAGCGTGGGTGGCGCGAGGAGCTCTTCAAATCCAAGTTGGATTCACCACTGGCCATATCTCATCGAGCCGTTTCGCTGTCTGTTTTGGGCATTTTTTGTCTATATGGATCATCTATGTACGACTGAGAATCAGATCCGTCCTGGCGTTGCACAACGCCGTCGCAGTGCAGAGACGAGGCGTATGGCAGTGCCAATTCCTGTCGAATCTGATCGTTTGGATGAGTCACGCACTCGACACCAGCCGCTTGACGGAGCTGCCCCAGTGGTGCGGCAGAGTCTCATCCATTGCGGTCTCAGTCGTGTGGCCATTCGCGATGAAGCTCCGGGCGTCGGCCGCCGTGCTCGCCGCTACGCTGCTGGTCTGCGCGTGTGCCACGGTCTCCGAACCCTCCGCGGCCTCTGCTCAAGGCGACGGCGACGGGCTCGGCAGCACGAGCTCTCACTCGACGGACGTCGGCGTCGACAGCCATGAGAGTCGTTCGCTGCCGTTCACGGCCGTCGCTGACCAGTGCGTCGGCCTGCCTCGTAACACTGTGCTGGCAAGCTGTCCAGCACCGTGTCTTGCGGATGCGCCGTGTATCGTGTACGACCAAGACCCGGAGCGCACCAAACTCACGGGCTGCGACTACGAGATAGGCACCAGCAACTCGTTCTGTACGAGTGATGCGGCCCAGACGTGCGAGTTCCACTGCTTCCCACTGAACGTGGCCACGGAGAAACTCATGTTCTGGGTCTATTTCAAGTCTCCATGGCTTGGAGAGCCCACACGTCGGACGCCTGATGACCCGAGCGTGATCGCGACGCCGGGCAACGCGTTTGAGACCAATGACTTCGTGGTCTCAGTCGGCCAACTGAATCTCTCCAAGAGCATTGTCCACGTGTACGTCTTGTGCCGTAGTCATTCGCAGCGCCACTGCTTCTACTAACTCGTATCTTCATGTCTTACAGCGAAATCATCGGCGATATGGACGATAACGATAGCGAACGGTTCGTGGACTTCAACGTAGACCCGAGGATCCTTGCGAACGCATCGTCCGTCGCGATGCTGGCGCTGTGGAACCTGCCTCTGACCAGCGATCGAGCCGCGGAGATCCTTGCATCCGTACCAGCCAAATTGAAAGAGTTGATCTTCTCCTACACGAAGCTGGACACGCTATCGTGGAAGATGTTTGCTTCCGTGCCGAAGCTGGAGGCATTCACTGCGACCAACAGCCTGATCTCGCGCGTTTCGGGGAACGAGTCCACGATGTCTGCCTTGACCATGCTGTACGCTGCTTGCTGGATACTCGTACGAGCTGGATGATCACTGACGATGCTGCGTGAGCTTGTCCATGCAGGGATCTCTCCTCGAACAAGCTCACTGATTTCGATCTGAGAGCACCGAAGCTGTTGACGCTGTACGTGAACGCGGCCCATAGCAGCGTTCAGTATCAAACGACTCACGTCGTGTTTTGATGATCCATCTTTTGGCAGTGATCTACCGAACAACAAGTTCGTGAGCGTCCCACAAAGCGTCTTTTCGTTCTCCAAGCTCAAGATTTTGTAAGTTGTGCTTCGTCTCACCGCTCGCTTGCTGGCGTTCCATCCTCAAAGCACTAACAGTTTGTAAAACGGAATCTACGGCGCAGGAACATGGCTGGGAACTCGATCATCAAACCACTCGTGTTGACAGCGCTCCAGGCGAAGTTCCTGACGGCGTTGCCTGCCCTGTTTCTTGACCTTGTGGACCCCCCAGATCCGTACATCGTCTCTCGACTACCTGTTGGAGAAAACAACTTCGGCAACTACTCGGATGATGCGGATATCAGCTCGTTGCTGGTGGGAGGGCAACAATTCTTCCTACGCGGGGATCCGTCGCTTCCTGCCATGATCGTAGACAGCAGCAAGGCGACGACGTACAACAACGTACTGGATCTTCGAGCTCGCTTCCGCGTCGAGCCAAGTCATGACTCAACGTCATCACCTCCACCACCACTGACTCCAGCTCCCACAGACGGCGATTCGGATACGGGTCATGCCACTTCATGCGTCGATCTGCCACGCAATACTCTATTAGCGAGTTGTCCGGCACCGTGCCTGCCTGACGCACCATGTATCGTGTATAACCAAGACGTAGTGCACAGCAATCTCACTGGCTGTGACTATGACACGAGCACCCCGAGCTCGTTTTGTTCCAGCAAGCCGGCGGAGACTTGCGAGTTTCATTGCTTCCCAAAGTCCCTCTACGACGGCGCATTTGTCTATTGGGTGGATTTCAAGGCGCCGACGCTGGAGACAAAACCCCGCACCGCTGCGGACCCGAGCTTGATTGAGACGCCAGAAGACGCTTACCAGTCCAACGACTTCGTGTTCACCATCGGCAAACTGAACGCGTCGAGTGCAATCAATCACGTGTAAGGACCTCTTCGAGTTGACGTTCGCGTGGAACGATTCTGATCGATTTTTGTTGCCTCGATGCAGACAAATCGTCGGAGGATTCGACCCGGGAGACTCAAGTCAGTTTGTCAACGCCGTTGTGGATCCCGCACTCCTCTCGCGTGCGCGATCCGTCAGGAAATTAACGCTCTTGAATGTCCCCTTGGACATCGACCAAGTCGCGGCTATCGTCGCG
Organism: Pythium sukuiense; assembly: GCA_023334995.1. Classification (NCBI taxonomy): domain Eukaryota; phylum Oomycota; class Peronosporomycetes; order Pythiales; family Pythiaceae; genus Pythium; species Pythium sukuiense. Next base: position 44,109 of record JAADVL010000117.1, read on the forward strand.
TCTTCACCTCCCGAGCTGTCCGAGTTGGAACTGACGCGCACGAATATCACCTCGTTCTCATGGAAAGCGTTCGCTTCGCTCGTGAATCTCAACGTGCTCTTGCTGAGATCAAACCGGATCTCGCTCATCGTGGGAGATGACGTCACGATGCCGACTCTCAAAGAGCTGTACGTGTCGGAAACGGCTCAGTTCTCGCTGTGAACACTAGTAGACTGAACATTTTTTTGTGCGGGCGGACTGTAGAGACGTTAATTGGAACGAGCTCACCGGATTCGACTTGAAGGCCCCGAAGCTGACGAAATTGTGCGTGGCAAAGGCTCTTGAAGGCTACAAGAAGTGTCGCTGACGGCCTGAATACGATTGTATTTGGCGCAGGTATCTTATGGACAACGAGCTCGCAAGCGTGCCGCAAAGCGTGTTCTCGTACTCCAAGCTCCAGACGTTGTACGTTATTCTTCGTTTGATTTGGTCGCTTTTTTCCAGAACTTGTGATTCGAATGCCTACCGCTGACCGTGCCTCTCCTGTAGGGATCTGTCGGGAAATCCGCTCATCAAACCACTGGTGCTCACAGCGCTGCAAGCAAAGTTCCTCATGTCGCTGTCAGAGCTGCACATCGATCTCGTGGACCCACCGGATCCGTATATCGTCTCGCGGCTGCCCGTCGGAGGGGGAGAAAACTACGGCAACTACTTTGACGACGAGGACATCAGCTCGTTGCTGGTAGGTGGTGGAGAGTTCTTGCTCTTTGGAGATCCAGCTCTGCCTGCGATCATTGTCGACAACAACAAGGCGGCGACGTACAACCATCTGCTTGATCTGCGAGCCCGCTTCCGTGTTGAGCCAAGTGACACCATGACATCGCCGCCACCAACACTACCACCGTCACCGTCACCGTCACCGCCACCATTATCACCTACTCCGACATCCACTGACGACGACTCTGTTGCTTCGTGTGTTGACCTACCGCGTAACACGCTGTTGGCGAGTTGTCCAGCACCGTGCCTGCCCGACGCTCCGTGTATCGTGTACGACCAAGACGCCGCGCACAGCAAGCTCACGGCCTGCGACTACGATACGGGCGCTCCGAATTCATTGTGCTTCAGCAACCCGACGGAGATGTGTGAGTTTCAGTGCTTTGCAAAGTACGATTCGAACGACACTTTCGTTTTCTGGGTGGACTTCAAGGATGTGGTCCTGCGGAAGCCACGACCGCGGCCAGCGCTAGATCCTCGCCGCATCGCCAAACCCATGGTCTCGTTCCCCTACGAGTCCAGCGAGTTCGTGTTTGCAGTTGGCAAGCTGAATGTGTCCTCGACCATCACTGCCGTGTGAGTGCCCCCGCTGTGTTGAGCTGTTGAAGGGAATAGTATCTGACTGACGTCGCTTGCTGCCGTGATAGAGAGCTCTACGCGCCGACAGACTCTGAGGACAGCAGCCGATTTGTCGAGGTTTCCATTGACCCGGCCATCTTCGCCAACTCACCGTCGCTGGCATCGCTGACACTGCAGGGCCTACCGCTCGGCAACGAGGGGCTCGCGGCTTTTGTGGCTTCCGCGCCATCCTCACTGAAGTTGTTAAATCTGCAGCAATCAGATTTGACCTCGTTACCGTGGAAGGCGCTGGGTGCATTCCCCAACCTCGAGGTACTCTCGCTGCGGGAGAACAGCATCTCTCTGTTGTCTGAGGATGAGACTACGATGCCGGCGTTGACTGAATTGTAAGTACCGTGCTCTTCGGTGAGTGGTCGGTGAGCCTCTCATCACTAATGCGGCGTTGGTGCTGCTCTGTTTGTGTGGTTGTAGGGATCTCTTCACGAACGCGCTCACAGGATTCGAACTGCGAGCCCCGAACCTCGTGAATCTGTGCGTATTGTCACGAGAATACCTACTACTCAAGATGCGTCTCCACTGTGGCTAACATCGAGTCGAATATTTCTGATGGAATAGGAACCTGCAGTACAACCAGCTTGTCCGCATTCCACAAAGCGTGTTCACGTATTCGAATCTTCGATCCCTGTACGTCCAATACCCCTTCAACGGAATAACGTGGCCCGAACCCTGCTAACTATGCCAGTGGACGCTTTGCAGAGATTTGTATGGGAATCCAATCATCCGCCCGCTCGTGCTCACAGCTCTCCAAGTCCAGTTCCTTGAAGTGCTGCCCGTCTTCACTATCAAGCTTGCGAATCCCCCAGATCAATACATCACTTCACGGTTGCCTGTTGGAGCAGCGAGCAACTACGGGAGCTACTACGACGACGTGGACATCAGCACGCTTCTGGAAGGGGCCAGCGAAGTGCTGCTTCGAGGGAATCCGTCGCTTCCTGTTCGTGTGGTCGACAGCGAGCAGGCGATGGTGTACAACAACTTGCTTGAGCTGCGCGCTCGCTACCGGGTTGAACCAACTAATACCCTGCCACCGTCTCCGCCAGGGGAGATCATTACGCCTCAAGGATCATGCCTGGATTTGCCGCGCAACACGCTGTTGGCAAGTTGCCCAGCGCCTTGCTTGCCTGACACCCCGTGTCTCGTGTACGACCAAGACATCACGCACAGCATGCTCACGGGTTGCGACTATGACACAGGCGCCCCGGAATCCTTTTGTTCAAGCACACCGACCGAGATCTGTGAATTCCACTGTTTCGCAAAGTCCACAATCGAGCAGGACACTTTCGCCTTCGAGATCCACTTCAAGGCGCCAGCCCTTGGAAACCCCCGACCTCGGACAGCCCAAGATCCCCGACTGATTTCCACTCCATCGGGGTCTAACCCGTACCAATCCAACGATTTTGTCACGTTCGTCGGCAAGCTCAACCTGTCGGAGGCTGTCACCACCATGTACGTCTCACTGCATTCTGTGGACGCTGGAAAGCGAGCACAAAACGATGTCTAACCCTCTTTTGGCTCGTGCAGTGACATCATTGGAGACAAACAGTTTGGAGACAACACACGATTCGTCACTGCGGATGTGGACCCAGACTTCCTTGTGAACTCACCGTTCGTGACCTCGGTGTCGCTTCGAGCCCTCCCGATATACGACGACCAACTCGCTGCTATCGTTGCGTCGGCGCCACCCAAAATGAAAGAGCTGACGATCACGAACGCGAAACTCTCGAAACTCTCGTGGACGACGTTCGCATCTGCTCCGAATCTCGAGACGCTGGCGTTGGTATATAGCGGCATCTCTTCCATATCCGGAAACGACTCCATGCCGGCCTTGACATATCTGTACGTTCTGCCTGGAAGCCAACCGTATGGACGCTTGTTTGCCTCACGTTCTCACACTCATGCTGTCCGACGGCAGGGCCCTCGACGGCAACATGCTTACTAAGCTCGACGTGCGCGCACCGAACCTCGCTACGCTGTGAGTTGTTAAGCTGCGACAGGGCAAGCACTGCTGTAGTCACGACAAAGCTAACACGGCCTCTGTTTGTTTGCCAGGAACCTCAACTCGAATCCATTCGTGCACATCCCGTCAAGCGTGTTCACCTACCGCAATCTGACGTCACTGTAAGTTCCAAATCCATGAAGTACTGGCGCACTAAGGGTGACTCAGCTTTGTGGTTTCTAGGTCTTTGCTGGGGAATATACTTCTCCGACCGCTCGTGCTGACAGCGCAGCAACTGCAGTTCCTCGAAGCCTTGCCTTCGCTTTCCATTGGGCTGCTCGACCCACCGGACCCCAACTTGATCGGACGTTTGCCCGTCGGCGGAGGAAACTTCAGCAACTACTCCGACGATGTGGACCTCAGCTCGTTGCTTGTTGGCGCGACGGAAGCACTGCTTCGAGGAGATCTGGAGCTTCCAGTCCGAGTCGTCGACAGTGACTCGGCGGCGACGTACAACGACATATTGGAAGCCAGAGGCAGAAGCTTTTTCAACGAAACTGGTGCCGACCAGTACGTTTACATACCACCCGACATCTGCCAGGGAGTGCCTCGCAACACTCTCCTCAGCTATTGCGCGGAAACCTGTCCGAACAACGGAGCGTGCGTTGCCTTCGACCGGAACACTCAGCTTCGACGACAGTCTGGTTGTGACTACCAGAATGCCGCCAGCCCTGCGTCCGTGTGCACGACATCGTTTGGTGCTGCTTCTACGTGTGAGTTCCAGTGCTTCCCAGCGTACGAGCCGCGATCTCAGTTCAAGTTCTTCTTGCCATTCAAAAGCGATTTCGGTGTGAAAATCAAGCGGCTGCCGGACATCGGTGAGCTTGAAGAGCTGAAGACGACGGAGATCCCGTTCCTGTCCAACTCGCTCGTGCAATCCATCAGCGTGCTCAACCTGACGTCCACCGTCACAGAAGTGTACGTGTTTGCTGACTCGTTCCCAGACCCGATGGCGTTCTGACCACCACTGTTGTATTCCTGTAGGTGGATTAGCGGTGGTCGCAGTGAAAAAGGAACGACTGACCGTCGCGCTGACGTCAGAGTGAACTCCCAACTGCTCTCAAAGGCGCCTTCTGTCACGTCGCTCTCGCTCCTGAACATCGATCTCAGCAGAAGCGACTTGACTGCCATCCTAGCGTCAGCTGTGTCCGGACTGAAGGCACTGGATCTCCGCAACACAAACCTGAAGGGAGTTTCAGAGAGCGTCTTGGAGAATCTACAGCAGCTCGAGAGTCTCACGCTGGCGCAGAACGCGCTCACCACCTACGAAGCCAAGACAACAACGCTTCCCAAGCTTACGATGCTGTAGGTGCTTTGCTCGTGGGCTACTACGACTACTCAATGGCTGTGCTAACCGGTGCTACCTGTGGTCAGGGATCTGAGTGACAACGCATTGACAACGTTCGCCGTCAAGATACCCAACCTCAAGAATTTGTACGTTCTACTACAAGCTGGCTGGTATCTGGCCTCAATAGCAGCTAACATTTGTCGTGCATCAATGCTTGACAGGGATCTGAGCGGCAATAAAATGGCAGCCATTCCACCCAGCGTCTTCTCGCCCACAAAACTCGAGACGCTGTACGTGTGCATCCGTTCCTCCTTACTGTGAATGCCGTCGTCCGAGCTGACCGACTCATCTTCTCTTGCTATTGTGCAGCGATCTGAGGAACAACCCCCTCGCGTTGCCGCTGGTGTTGTCTGCGACTCAGGCGTCGTTCCTGAATGCTCTCACCGACCTGCGTTTGGATGCCGTCACCAACTTGGGAGCCGCTCTGCCAATGCCACCAATGACGGCACCAAGCACGACGGCAAGCACTGCACCAGGCAGTCCGACAGTCTCCCCAGGACCAGGGTACGTGATTGACATCGGAGGATCGTTGGTGAATGGCACTGTGATCGTGGTCGGTGGAGTCCCTGCGATCGTCGTCGACGAAGAAACCGCGAAGCGATACAACGATCAGCTCGAGCAAAAGCAGAAAGAGTCGACTCCTCGTCCAGGAACGCAATCGGAGAGTAGTGGTGGTGCTGCTGGGCCCGAATCGACGTCACCAGCATCCGACAGCTCCAGCTCGCGCGGCTTTACCGAGTCCCCAAGAAGCGCTGGTGGTGATCATGGGAGCTCGTCGGGCGATGATAGGAGCTTGTCGGGCGAGAGTATCCAGGCATCTGGAAGTACGGTAGGCTCGGACTTCAGCACCACGCGAATCAACTCGACCACTCCGCCTGGACCAAGAGAGACGAGCACCATCACCACGACAAGAAAAGCATCTCTTGCAACGAAGTTGATCCTGGGAGGCGTGGCAGCAGCATTCTTCGTGGCGATTCTCGTGATCTTCATCATTTTCAAGCGGAGAGAGAGAGACGCGGACAAGGAATCAACGTACCTCGCAATGACCGACAGCGCCAATGGCGGTAGTGACACCCAGTCGAGTGCAGCCCAAGTCATGTCGTGGTGGAAGGACGACGTCATGCTATCGCACCGTCTGAACGCGGGGGACATCACCGACGAGCGCGTCATCGGCAGCGGAGGGGCTGGTCTCATTCTGCTTGTCAACTATCGCGGCGGATCTCGGCAGCTCCTGTCCAAACGGGTCATTGAGGGTGAAGGCGCACTGCACGACGCGAAGATGTTGCAGCTTGTTGCAGAGGCCAAGATCGCTTCCCAACTTCGTTACCCGAGCATCGTTCCATTCGTCGGAGTGGCGTGGACCGACAAGGCTGACCTCCAAGTGCTGTACGAGTACATGCCGAACGGCGACTTGAGCTCGTACCTGGCTCGGACTGATCCAGCAACGCTGCCATGGATACCGACGACGCTGCAACTGGCCATTGATATCATCGAGGCGCTCGTGTACGCGCACTCGTTCAATCCGCCGCTGGTTCATCGCGATCTCAAGGCCAGCAACGTGCTGCTCGACGACGATTTCAACGCCAAGGTGGGAGAGTTCGGCTCCGCACGACCCGAGTCCGACAACAACACGATGACCACGAGTGACATCGGCTCTGGCCGGTGGTTGGCACCAGAGATCCTGTTGGGTAGCACGAGCTACGGCACAGCAAGCGACATCTACTCATTTGGCGTCGTGCTGTGTGAACTGGACACGCGTCAAGTGCCATACGCAGAGGAAGCCGAAGCCGAGGGTGGTGCGTCCGAATCTGAACTATTGCAGCGTGTGGCTCGTGGTGAGCTACGTCCGACCGTCTCTGCGTCGTGTCCCCCAGACATCCACGCGATAGCCGAGGCGTGCTTGGCGTTTGACCCGGACGAACGGCCAACGGCGATGGCGGTCGCTCACTTGCTGCGGTCACTCCGACGAAAGATTCAGGAGCAGTGAGGAAGAGCTCACGTGCGACGAGTCGTTGAACGAGTTGTACGAGTAAGTGGTTAGGCGACTGTGCAAACGCAAGAGGCCTCGCCTAGTGCTTCCTTCGCCAGCCATAAGACAAAGGAATACCATTGAACTGCTCACATTGAATGCATCGCACGGTCGGGTGTGAGAACGGAGTCGATGCATCCAGGCTCCAAAATACGTCCAGCCCACTGGGTTGCAACGAGTCCAACAGCCTTCAACTCCCCTCGATGATCGAGGGAGTCGATCTGCTCGTTTTCGACGGCGTACGGCGTGTGTTGCAAGTCGACACTTGGACGACACTGGATCTTCAGAGAGTCGCCTCTGACCGTTGCGTCAATTTGAATTGGGTGCAGTCTCGTCTCTGACACTCGCGCCACCCAAGAGCTCCAACCGCCTGTCTGCTCCACTATTTCCACGAAACCCTTGACAACTAATTGTGTATCATGATTGACCACTACGACTACGATTTAGCTGTAGAATAAACTTTAAAAATGCATAACCGTCGGAATCAAATCATCTGTGTAGATCATCTCGAAAGGAGGAAATAGCGTACCCACACCAGTGACCCGTGCACAGCTGTCACCACTCGCCTGTTGACAACAGGCGATTCGTCTCAGACGACGAATCGTCTGGCCGTCTCACCTCGTCGAGTCTTTGTGGCGCTCACTGTCCCATTCAGCCAGTGACTTGACGAGTGAGTCTGCGGCAGCAGCATGAAGCTGCTGCATCTATCGGCCGCCATCGCGCTCGCCGGGGCGTCCGCCGCCTCAGCGCTGAGCGCCAACGCCTCGACCACCCCAAGCACGAGCCCTCCGCCCACCGTCAACGCCAGCAGCTCTGCGCCAGTCGCCAACGAGACCCGATCTTCATCGCACATTTCGATCGGCCTCGCGCCGGCTACGCCAAGCCCCACGAGCTCACCGACTCCAGCAGCGACTCAACCACCAACCATCACGAGCCAGGGCTCGTGCCTCGACCTACCGCGTAACACCGTGCTTTCGAGGTGTCCTGCCCCCTGCCTGCCGGACGCACCGTGTATAATCTACGACCAAGACGCAGACCACACTCTACTCACGGGCTGTGACTATGACACAGCCAGCAACAACTCGTTCTGCACGAGTAGGGCCGAGGAAACGTGCGAGTTCCACTGCTTTGGCAGAGACACCACGCGACAGACCTTCAGTTTCTTGGTGAATGTGGGAGAAACGGACCTGGGCGACCCGCGGCCGAGAACGCCAATCAACTTTAACATGCTCGCGACGCCAGTGGATGACACTCCTCACCAAGCCAACAACTTTGTGCGAGCTATCGGCGCATTGAACCTGTCGTCCGAAACGACCGAAGTGTGAGTCTCTCTCGTGACACAATTGCCGAAGGAGCGCGGCTAATGACAATGGAGTGTGTTTGTGGCGTGTAGAGAGATCTCCGGAGCAGTTGACAACGACGAAAACGGCCTTCGATTCGTCGACGTTGATGTCGATGCGGAGCTACTCGCAAACGCGCCGTACGTCACATCGTTAGCTCTGCAAAACCTTCCACTCAGCTACGCCCGTGCCGCCGCGATCGTGGCGTCAGCGCCACGAAGTCTGAAGAAGCTGGACCTATCTCAAACGAACCTGGAGACGGTGCCGTGGGAGATGCTGGCGTCAGTGCCAGAGCTGGAGGAGCTGACGCTACGAGGCAACAACATGGCATCGTTCGTCTCTGGGACTGAGTCCAGCCTGCCTGCGTTGACTCACTTGTACGATTCGCAGTGGACGCCCCATCGGCGGCTCTGGTGGATGCCACTCTAACGTGTATGATATGGTGTGTACATGCAGAGACTTGGCCTTCAATAGTCTGACGGAGTTTGACGTGCAAGCACCAATGCTCACGGAACTGTACGTGAAGTATGGTCGGGAACTTCTGGTCATGAGTGAACTAACACCGCTCGAAATCGCGTCATGGCTTCTCTCTTTGCTAGGTCGTTGCTTGGAAGCAACCTCGTGCGGATTCCAGAGAGCGTGTTCACTTACACCAAGCTCGAGTCACTGTACGTTGCCAAACCTCCTCACATTCCCTACTGCACACTTTCGTGTGCGCGATACTGACACTGGAATCGGAATGGATCGTAGCTTGTTGGGCGGAAACCCCATTATCAAACCCCTAGTGCTCTCAGCGTCGCAGTTACAGTTCTTGGAAGCGATACCCGTGTTGAAGCTCCGACTCGTGGATCCTATGGACGCCGCCATTGTCTCGCGGCTTCCAACGACTGGAGGCAACTTTGGCAATTACTCGGACGATGTCGACATCAGTTTACTTCTGGAAGGAGCGACGGAGACGGTTCTTCGTGGGGATTCGTCGCTGCCCGTCAAGGTGGTGGACGGTGACAAGGCCGCGGAGTACAATCGCGTGCTGGCGCTCAGGGCCAAGAACTACGTTAAACCAGTCGACGATGCGACGTCATCACACCCTACACCAGAACCCACCAGTATCGTCGGCGCTAGCTGTCTCGATCTGCCCCGTAATACGGTGCTGGCGAGCTGTCCAGCGCCGTGTCTGCCTGACGCGCCATGCATCATCTACGACCAAGACGCAGACCACACTCGGCTCACAGGTTGCGACTACGACACGGCCAGTGACAACTCTTTCTGTACGAGTCAAGCCGAGGAAACGTGCGAGTTCCATTGCTTTGGTAGAGACACCTCGCGACAGAGCTTCAGCTTCTTGGTGAATTTGGCGAAGACGAACCTGGGCGAGCCACGGCTGAGAACGGCTGAAGATGTCGACATTCTCAATGACGAAGTGGATGATACTCCCCACCAAGCCAACAACTTCGTGCGAGCTATCGGCGCACTGGACTTGTCGACAGAGACGACCGAAATGTGAGTATCTGGCACTGCAATCCGGAAACGCAAATTTCAACGATGGTGCTGACGCTTCTCTTATACTACGTAGTGAAATCTCCGGAGACTTTGATGCCGATAGTCGCCAACGAGTCATGGTGGATGTGGACACGGCGCTACTGGGAAATGCACCGTCCGTCACATCGCTGGTACTGTCCAAGATTCCACTTGGCAGCGACCGCGTGTCAGCGATCGTGGCATCGGCACCACCCAGTCTCAAGAAGTTGAAGCTAAGGACGACAGACCTGACGACAATGTCGTGGAAGATGTTTGCGTCCGTACCAGAACTGGAGGAATTGGCGATGGGATCGAACGCGATCGCTGCCATCTCTGGTACCGACTTCATCATGCCTTCACTGACCCAGTTGTACGTTTGGTGGCAGTGGATTCCCAAAATTTGGCTTTGGATCTCACGTGGACACTGTGCTGTATGCCTGCAGGAGCCTGGGGTTTAACAAGCTGACGGCATTTGATTTGCAAGCGCCATTGCTCACGACTCTGTGCGTGGAGGAAACCCAAGTCTACTGCTCATGCTCTTTGCAACGGGTTTCTGACAGCGGATTGTGATTGTCAATGTTGTCGATGTAGAGAGCTAGCGCTCAACCAACTCGTACGCGTTCCCGAGTGCGTGTTCACGTACACCAAGCTCGAGTCGCTGTACGTTGCACCTCTCATGGCCGTCTTTGGTGTGTATGTGTGATCTTAACACCGGCTTTTGGTCTGCAGCTTTTTGATTGGGAACCCCATCATCAAACCGCTCGTGCTCTCGGCGTCGCAGTTGGAGTTCCTAGAGGCGTTGCCTACGTTGAGACTCCATCTCGTGGACCCCGTGGATGCCGCCATTGTCTCTCGGCTTCCGATGAATAGTGGCAGCTTCGGCAACTACTGGGATGACGTCGACATCAGTCTACTGCTCGAGGGAGGAACGGAGACGTTTCTTCGTGGGGATCCATCGCTTCCCGTCAAGGTCGTGGACAGTGACAAGGCGACGGAGTACAATCGCTCGCTCGAGCTCCGTGCCGCCAACTACATCGCTCTGAGCTGTGCTGGTCTGCCCCGCAACGCCGTGTTGGCGAGTTGTCCAGCACCCTGCGGTCGTGACGCGCCTTGTATCGTGTATAATCAAGACGCAGAACACACACAGCTCACAGGTTGCGACTACGATACAGCCAGCAGCCGCTCTTTCTGTGCTAGCAGCCCCTTGCAGACGTGCGAGTTTCACTGTTTCGCGGCGAACAAGGACCCGTCGGTCTTTGGCTTCCGTATCAATTCCAATGCGCGCGATCTCAGCACGCCAATTCCGCGACGGCAGGTGTATGCAGGAGGTGTCCTTCAACCGGATGACGTGGATTCGTTCCAGTCCAACGACTTCGTCTCCTCGGTCGGGAAACTCAACGTGTCGAACGCCATCAGCACAATGTAAGTCTCACTTCTGTAGAGGAACAGAAATCATCGGGCGCTCGCTGACTCTGACTCACTCAAATGCTCTGTAGCGAAATCACCGGCGAGTACAACGCGCTGTTACAAGACTTTGTGAACGCCACCGTGGATCCCGAGCTTCTCCAAGCCGCGCCGTCCGTCACTTCGGTTATGCTCTCAAGTCTACTACTGGGCAACGACCGGGCTGCGGCAATCACGGCGTCTGCGTCACTCAACTTGAAGGAGCTGGTCCTCGATCGTACGAATATCACGAGCCTCTCATGGACGAAGTTGGCGTCGTTTTCCAGCCTCGAGACGCTTTCCCTACCGCGAAATTTCATCCCAGACGTGTCTTCGAACAACCTGACCATGCCAGCGCTGACAGCATTGTATGTGTGTGTGGTTTGGATGAGGAGGAACTTTGGAAGCTAACAATGCCGTGCTGGTGGCCGCGATTGCAGGGATGCGAGCTACAACAAAATCGAGAAGTTCGAGCTGCAAGCACCGAAGCTCACGAAACTGTGCGTCTGCTGGATTTGTCCTCCTTCGTATTGTATCGGTGAGCTCATTTCGTGGCTGATGTGCTGTTGGCAGAAACCTGAATGATAACGAGCTCGTGCGCATCCCGGCAAGTGTCTTCACCTACTCCAAGCTCCAGTCTCTGTACGTTGCGTTGCGTACGATACCTCTGTACATATTGGTGACGAAACCCTGACCGGAAGCATTGGCTGTGCGTAGGAAACTTGCCAAGAACAAGATTATTCGGCCGCTTGTATTGACAGCGCAGCAGCTGCAGCTCCTGGAAGCCTTGCCAGAATTCGAGATCGATCTCGTCGAGTCGTTCAATACCGCCTTCGTGTCGCGTTTACCGGCCAACGCAACTCAATTCGGCAATTACACGGACGACTACGACATCAGCTCGTTTTTAGTCGGTGCGATCAACACTACGCTTCGCGGGAACGCTTCTCTTCCGGTCCTCGTGGTCGACATCACAAACGCGACGATGTACAACAACATCTTGGAGGCCCGGGCTCTCAGTTACAACAATGCGGACAATAACAAATACGTCCCAGTCGACATTTGCCAAGGCCTCTCACGAAGCACACTTCTCAGCAGTTGCGCTCCAGGCTGCTGTCCGAGCAACGGCGCCTGTGTGGCGTTCGATCCAGTGTCGGTGTCCGACTCACCGTCCGGATGTGACTACGATTTGGCCAGCGATCAGTCGTTCTGCACGAACGCGAACAGTCAGGCGAAGACTTGCGCCTTCCAGTGCTTCCCTGCGTTCGAGCCGCAGTCCCAGTTCAAGTTCTTGGTCCCATTCAAGACGGCGTTGGGCGAGCCTGGCGCCCGGTCGCCGTATCGCGACGACCTCAACAACACGCAGACGAAGGAGACCCCGTACCTCTCGAATTCGCTCATTGGCGGGATCGGCGTGCTCAACCTCACATCCACGGTGGCTCAAGTGTACGTATTCTTTGCAGTCTTTCAGGAGGTCAGGTCACCCCTCACACGCGAATAATTCTTGTTTTTGTAGTTTGATTGCTGGCGGGCGAAGTGAAGAGGAAACAACGACGCGCCTCGCTGACTTATCTGTCAACTCGAAACTGCTCTCACGATCGCCGTCCGTCACGGCGCTTTCGCTCCTGAACATGGATCTCAGCACGAGCGACCTGGTTGGTATCGTGGCTTCAGCCCAAGCAGGCCTCATCTCGCTCGACCTCCGCAACACCAATCTCCACGCTTTCCCAGACACGATCTTTGCGTATCTTCAGCGTCTGCAGTCGCTCTCCTTGGCACAGAATGGGCTCACCAGTTTCTCCACCGGAGCGGTGGCTCTCCCCAAGTTGACTGCATTGTAAGTCGTACACAGCTGATCATCGAGCTCTTCGTTTGCTGCATGAGTACTGATCGACTGTGTTTGAATGCTAGGGATTTGAGCCAGAACATGTTGACGACAGTCGACATCAAGGCTCCCAATCTGAGGAATCTGTACGTTTTTGTTATGCTGCAGTAGCATTCGAAAAAGAACTCGCCGACGGCTAAATCGATGCTGATGTCTGTAGGGATTTGAGTGGGAACAACCTCGTCCGCATTCCACTCAGTGTGTTCACGCTGTCCGGACTCAACACGCTGTACGTCCAGTACCACCTTTCAACATTCCGTGACTACGAACTGATGATTGTTCGTTTATGAAACATAGCAATCTGAAGGGCAACCCTCTCGCGCTGCCGCTGGTTCTGTCGTCGGCTCAGCAGGCGTTCCTCAATTCTGTGAGTGAGTTGGCGTACGATGCAGGAGGTGGTCGCATGTCCCCTGGAATCGTGGTTCCCATTCATCTCGATGACGGCGTCGTTGTCAATGGAACCACAGCCGTGGCTGGGGGAATCCCCGTGGTGATCGTGACCGAACAGGCCGCCAACCAGTACAACAGTCAGCTCGAACAAAAGCAGAAATCATCGACTGCACAGCCACGCAGTCGCTCGACCGGTGGATCTTCGGGCGACTCGTCCTCGCGTGGCTTCTCTTCGAGCTCAGGCAGTCATGAAGGCTCATCCAGCGTAGACGTGGGGTCCACAACACTACCAAACGGGATCCACGACTCCAATACCGGTGCCGTTGGCTCCGATCTGAAAGCGTCACAGGACAAGAGCGCAACCCCAGGGTCCAAGGGAGATGCAAGCACGGCCAGCAACAAGAGTGCGCTGTCGCTGTCTACCAAGCTCATTCTTGGAGGTGTGGGATCGGCGTTCGTCCTGGCAGTGGTCATTATTTGCTTCATCATTGCTAAGCGTCGCAAGCGAAAGACCACGCAGCAGTCAAGTTACATCGAGATTGTCGCGCAAGGCGATGGAGAGACGGATACAAGCGGATTCCGCGTCTCCCCTTGGTGGAAGGACGACGTCATGCTCTCGCACCGTCTTAAGGCTGGTGATATCTGTGACCTCCGCGTGATCGGTAGTGGTAGTTCGGGCATCGTTTGGCTGGTCAACCACCGTGGTGGATCCCGACAGCTCGTATCCAAGCGACTCATCCAGGGTGAAGGCGCTGCATTCGATGCGAAGGTGCTGCAGCTCTTCGGTGAAGCCAAGGTCGCATCATCTCTCAAGTACCCGAGTATCGTACCGTTCATCGGAGTGGCGTGGACCGACAAGACGGACCTCCAGGTGCTGTACGAGTACATGCCGAAC
>JAADVL010000118.1:0-58298 GCA_023334995.1 Pythium sukuiense
AACAACGGTGGCAACAACAACGGAGGGAACAACGGTGGCAACAACAACGGCAACAACGGTGGCAACCGCAACGCAGGCAACAAAGGCGGCAACAACAATTCTCGCAATGGGGGTGCCCGAAGTATCGAAGACGAACCAGAATCCTACGACTTCTCCGCCCTGAACCACCGCTCGCTCCATGCGAACGGCACCGGCTTGGAGTAGATTAGCCAAGTGGCTTGCTCGATGTTTGCATTAGTGAGTGAAAGTTGTGGAGATTAATCGATGAATGTCTTGAGGTATACTTCGTAGTATCATGGGATGTTCCTGAATTGGTGGTGTCCATGTCGTGGACGATTAATACCTCAGCAACTGGACTACCCGTGGTGGTGAGATTGACACATGCAGACGGAGAGGCGCAGCTACGAGAACTCACGAGGAACGGAGCCGACTGGTTGTATTTCTTGCCAACACTCGAAGGATTCGCCAACATGAACAGACGCAATGTGGAGCAAAGGGATGCAAAACGACGTTTCATATACTTTAACGAAGCCCCACTAAGTCAACATTTGACAGAGATGCACAAGCTGCTTACTCCGAGTCAGTGCCGTTGGCCTGGAGCGCACGGTTGTTCAGGCTCGAGAAGTTGTACGACTCATCCTCGTCGTCCAGGCTGCGGGCGGCGCCGTTCTTGATCGGCACGCACTGCTTGTACGCCTGCCACTTCTGCGAGTGCAGCGCCAACCAGTAGAACGTCAGACGGCACGTGCCCTTGCACTTGGAGTAGTCCACTGGCAACTGAGCCGGGTAGCTCTTGTAGTTGCCGGCGCAGTCGTTGTTCTGGAAGACACGCGTGTTGTCGATCCAGACCTCGCACGGGCCGTGGTGCGATCCAAGGAACCCCTCCTTGTACTCGTTGTTCTGGTAGCTCATGGTCTTGAGTCCGCTCACGTCACGCGGCGACGTGTTCGGGTTGGTGTTGCCACAACCCGGCACAAACTTGTCCATGAGCACCTTGAGCGACGAGAGACCCGAGGCCTTGAAGGCGTCGGTGAACACCTGCGTGTTTTGTTCTGGGCTGCGGTTGAAGACCTTGCCTGTGAAGCCTTTGCCAGCCTGCGCGGCCGTGAACTCGGCGTTGTAGTTGGTGTAGACCTGGCCAGGGATGAACTCTGGTCTTGGGTTGGAGATGTAGCCGTGGGCCTCCACGTTGTTGACCAGCGCTGTGGCGGCGACGAGGGCGGAGACGAGAGCTGGCGTGTACATCATGAGACTGGGGGATGCTGCTGGGCCTTGGCACAATGGATAATGAGAGTCTCGGGGTGGCTGTTGACCAGACCGCCAGCATGCACCCTTCAGCAGGGAAACGTTCAGACCCAGTGGAGATGTACCTTTTGGACGAGCAGCGTCTGACTCCACAGAGCCGGATGGCATCTGGGAACCACGCCTCGCCTTTGCGGACAGTACCTCCATAATATAGTATATCCGTCGTCTTCTGATCATCGTGTAGGTGTGGGAAGATTGATAACCCAGTAATATCGCATTTTGGGAGTGAAGCAGATACCATTAGAAATCGATTGGAACCAAGACAGTGGGCTGGAATATCAATTAGAGACAGAACCAGTTGTTCAACAACGGAGCCTGTGAGGGAGTGTCGAATGAGACTTTCGACAAGCCTGTTGGAGTACTGTATTGCCGGTAATAGGCGTCGCGTAAGCTGACCTGGTCACAAGGCCCTTGTGTAGCGTTACCTCTTGGTTCCACAGCCACGATGCCATATTGGTTTGGCCAGTGTAGGTTTCATTGACCAATGCAATATGGCATCGTGGCAGTCGACACTATGGAATGTCTGACAGGCGTAGCAGCCGGCATCACCACAGGGAGCCATCCATCCATACGATATTTGGAGTGATCTTTCGTGGATAAGTTCCTCAATTGCTGGCGAGGATTCAGCTCTTGGTGGGTGTTGGATTGCATGCCCACACTACAGCAGCTGCAATGCAGCTCCACCATCACTCAAACCTGGTGGTGCCCACGTGCAGTAACTCTCCCAACGACTCTGCTCATTATCGCACCATGGTTCTGTTCGATAGCTATCGTCGGAGCTTTCCCGCGACACAGAACGTTCATAAAAACAGGAAAGAGAATACCAAACGCACACTGGCGTGCAGCATCTTGCAGTGATCTCGAAGAAGGCTTCGGATCCAGCAGCACAATCGTCTCCAACATACCAGTACAGATGCACGTCTTCGGAAAAGCTGAGCTCACGGATGTTGAGCTCAACTTTACCGATGCCGACAAACTGGTGTTTGTCCGATGGGTCCACTGGGACTAATCCAGCTTCCTCATCGATCTGTCTATGCAACAGCAGACATCTAATCAAACATCGAACGTCCTGTCATGTCCTGTCTCGCAACTGTCTTCAGAGCGATGGATGACACCAGCTGGAATGGAGGAAGTGGTACAAAGACCCAGTTCGCGGTTTCAAAACCGCATAGACGATGTCTCTCTCTTGCATTGCAGTTGCAAGTCCGTCTCCCTTAACCCAGAGACTGGGTCAAGGGAGACGGACTCAGCAGCTATAGGAGGCGAAGGCGCCATTCGTGCCTTCAACAGTCCATGGGGACAGCCTGTCGCCGTAGATGAGCGGCCTCCGACACCAGAAACGGGTCTCAAAACTGGACCTATCATCTCCACGCTGTGGACCAGCCAGATGGAGGTTTGGAGATTGGGGGGGCTGACAGTCAGCGGTTGGGCACTCAGTCTCCAATCTTCGAAGCTCGCAGAACTTCCCAATTAATCGGTCTCTGAACACCAGTTAAGTCCCGATGCCATCCGTTACTGCTATCGTCTCGACTGCTGCGCTCACTGCCGCTGCGCTCCTGAGCGGAGCGGATGCCCACGGATACGTCTCGCAGCCTCGTCCGGACTTCGTGCCGGGCAAGATGTACACGGACTTCAACGCCGAGTTCACGGCTGCGCAAACTGGTATCGCCGCGTTCCAAGGCAAGGCCTTCAATCGTAGTCCACAGCAGAACGCTGCCGAGTTCACGACGGCGTTCAAGTCGTCCGGTCTCAAGAGTCTTCGCGAACTGATGGACAAGTACGTGGCCGGTTGTGGCAACACCAATCCAGACACGACACCCCGTGATGTGAGCGGCCTTAAGGCGGTGACGTACCAGAACAATGAATACAAGGAAGGCTTCCTTGGATCCCACCAAGGCCCGTGCGAGATCTGGTTCGACGACGTCCGCGTGTTCCAGGATGACGACTGCGCCGCCCACTTCAAGAGCTACCCTGCGTCGATGCCTGTGGACTTCTCCAAATGCAAGGGCAACTGCATGCTTCG
Source organism: Pythium sukuiense (assembly GCA_023334995.1). Lineage (NCBI taxonomy): Eukaryota > Oomycota > Peronosporomycetes > Pythiales > Pythiaceae > Pythium > Pythium sukuiense. The sequence continues at coordinate 3,329 of JAADVL010000118.1, forward strand.
CTTCTACTGGCTCGCCCTCCACTCCCAGAAGTGGCAGGCCTACAAGCAGTGTGTTCCTATCAAGAACGGCACTGGAAATGGAGCATCGGGTGGAGCTGCCGGTGGAGCTGCCGATGGAGCTGCCTCGGATGCTTCGCCGGCCGTGACGAAGGCGCCTACGCCTGCTGCACCCAAGCCGGCAGCGACTCCAGCCCCAGGCCCAGCTCCAGCCGCACCTTCTACTAAGCCAGCGACCCCATCCGCCCCAGCGCCTGCCCCAGCGTCAACAAAGAAGAACTGCGCCCGCCGTACGCGTCGCGCCGTTGAGATCGAGGCCTAAGCACCATCAATCACCGATACGCCATGTTTGATGTGAAGTGAAGTGAGTGTGTATTGCCCATGAACAGTTTACGTAGTAATTAATCGACAGCTTCCGTGATGCACTTCACTCTCAGTTGCATGATCGTCCGCCACTTGTGGTCCACAAGTTGTGGATACCATGAGAATGATCCATCAGGGCGGATCGTCATGGACCATCTACAGTACTGTACTCGAAGCGTGTTTGCCGAGAAATCACTGCCCAGTGGACAAGATGCTGCTTCAGGAGCCGACATGATCCTGGCGAAGTGGCTGATAACCCACCCCTTTATGACAGAGACCAGCTCTATTCATCTTGGACCAGCGTTCATACAGCACAATAACTCCACAAAGACCTCCGAGCTCTCGTCGTCAGGTCCAAAACGTTTTGGTCGTTTCTCTAGTGGACTCCACACCGTGCGAGAAATCCAGATGGCCCACCAGAACGACATCTCGTCTACTGCTATAAGAATGTCATCCATGTTCTGCTGTCACTACTTCGAGTATTCATCATAATTATTCCTAAACAAATCGATATGTCACTGTGTGAGCCTACTAATGCAGTAGGTTAGCAAGTGGGTCATTAGTCACGCCTCCGTCTGCTGCGTCGGAAGTGCTCGACCGGATCTCCAGGATGGGCTTCGTCCTTTGGACCACTCGCCTTCGTTGAGCTGTTGTGGCTCTCCACTGAACGGCTGCAAGTGAGGGGTCAGGACCTCAACGATTGACTGACCAGGATGGCGGCTCTGGAGACGTCAGTCTTCAATTCGCCCAGCCGAGACCAAGCCAGCCACACGCTTCCACCAAGATGCACACCACGTCCGTGATCCTCTCGACTGTCGTCGCCACGGCAGCGCTCTTCCAGGGCGCCGATGCCCACGGCTACGTCTCGCAGCCCAAGGCCGAGTTTGTGCCCAACACGATCTACACGACGTACAACGCCGAGTTCACGGCAGCGCAGACCGGCATCGCGGCGTTCAAGGGCAAGATCTTCAACTGGAGCCCAGAGCACAACGCCCAGGTCTTCACGGATGCGTTTAAGCAGTCGGGACTCAAGAACCTCCGTGAGCTCATGGACAAGCAAGTGCCAGGCTGCGGCAACACCCTCACGCGCACGTGGGTGCGTGACACGACCAAGCTGAAGGCACTCAAGTTCCAGAACGACGAGTACAAGGAAGGTTTCATCGCGTCGCACCGTGGCCCGTGCGAGGTCTGGATCGACAACACGCGTGTGTTCCAGAACAACGACTGTGCCGCCAACTACAAGACCTACCCAGCTGTGCTGCCAGTGGACTTCTCCAAGTGCACCCGTAGCGTGTGCTACCTGCGCTTCTACTGGCTCGCGCTCCACTCGGAGAAGTGGCAGGCGTACAAGCAGTGCGTGCCGATCAAGTACGGTGCCTCGCGCAGCATGGATGAGGACGAGTCGTACAACTTCTCGGCCCTTAACAACCGCGCTCTCCAAGTCAACGGCACGGATGCTGAGTAGAAGTTACCATTATGATTGTGGTTATTCAAGTTAAGTAAACCTGTCACATTTCTTTAAAATGACTACGGTACATCGTGACAAGGACGTTGAGAATGGAGGGAGATAGCGCTTTCTACCCGGAATCCGACAGTCACCGTGATTCTGGGGTCATACTCAACCAGCGAACCTGGCGCCTACCTTCGAACGGAGCCGTATTGAGGGGAATTGCTGGACTCGCGCACTTCGAAGTACCGGTGTTGGACCGGACCCACATCATGCTTGACCAGGCAATAGTACTCTCAGTAAATGAGTCGATAGTTCCGCTCACTCGTGATCACGGCCCACTACGCGTTTGTGTCTCTATTATCGTGTGTGTTCATCGGTCTCTCTATGAGTACACGAGTCAACGCGAATTGCATCCTGCCACCTCAGGACACGACCTTAATAGACCCTCTTCAAAACGAAGTAGATACATTTATCAAATTACACTAAAAAACACTCTGTGATTGGTTGAAAATGTATCCTTCCAAGCTTGGCAACAATCCCTCGTTTGATAATTGGAATTCGGGACCGAAGCTTCCTTCGCCTTGCCTATTCTTTCCCCTCACTCCCCTACGCACGACGGCGTGATAATGGAGCCAGAGCAAGGTGACGTCGATCGAGATGCTGCGATTCCCAGCCACGTAGCGCCGCCTGCAGACACATCCAGCAGCAGTGAATCATACGACGAGATGAAGGAGGCCCAGGTGTCGATTGTAACCGAAGAGTGCGTCGCAAACGGCGCTGTGGACGCCAAGCAGTCCTCGTCAATTCACCCTTCGACTTCAACTACCAGCTCGGAGAACGATGGAAATCCTGCCTCTGTGGGCGATCTAGAAGCCCCTGAAGAGCGTATTGACGTGAGCGACTCTCAAGTGGAGATGCGCGAGCAGCTAAAGCGCGAGATGGCTAAGCGCCGCCCCGACAAGTTCATGATTGGCGTGATCTGCCGGTCGTTTGGCGGCATTCCGGCCGATTTCCGGTCGGCGATTTGGAAAGAGCTGCTCGGCGTGGCGCGCAATGAGCGGCTCCACTTGGACCAGAGCATCCTGCAGGTCGAGGAGGACCTCGTGAACCAGAAAGTGATCGCAGCGGACGCCTGCCGCACGCGCGGCAACGACCCGTTCTTCAAGCAGCCTTCCACGGTCGAGTCCATTGGCAAGATCCTGACGTTTTACTGCAAGAGCCGCAATATCCGGTACAAGCAAGGCATGAACGAGGTGCTGGCGCCATTCCTCATGCTGGAGCAGTCGCCGCCCATGGCCGAAGGCGTCGTGTTCCAGCTCTTTTACGCCATGATCGACAAGTTCCTGCCGCACGTGTTCGTGGACAAGGACTTCAAGTCGCTGCAGTGCTCGTTCCAGTTGTTCCGGCTGCTCATGCTGTACCACGACCCAGTGCTGTGTAACTACTTGGACCAGAACGCCATGTCTCCGGAGCTGTACGTCACGCCGTGGTTCATGACGCTGTTCGCGAGAGGGCTCTCGCAGGAGCTCGTGTTTGTGCTCTGGGACTTCTTCCTGTTGCACGAAGACCCCTACTTGCTCCATTATGTCGCGTACGCACTCGTGGAATCGCACCGCGATGCGATCTTCAAGGCGGATGTGGCGATGCTGCCGCAGGTGCTCAGCAGCATCTCACTGGACACGCGCGGGCGGGTGGACGAGATCTGCGCTGCGGCGCTACAGCTCATGGAGACGACCCCACGGTCCTACCGGCGAGATCTCTACTCGGTCTGCTACGGCGGCTACACGAATGCCATGGTTCCGTTCTTGCGCCAGCTCATGGGCGCCTCCAGTCTCCAAGTGTATCCAGACGAGCTCTTGAGTAACTTGCTCAGCCGCCTCGGTCAGGCAAACTTAGGTGCCAGTCCTGCAGCGATTGCAGCGATGCCGCCAGTGCTACCTCCCGTTTCGTATGAGCTCCTCTCCCAGAGATCATTCTCTTTGGAACGAGATGCGTCGATGGCGTCAGTGTTCTTCATCGTTCTGGACTGTCGTCCGATGGAACAATACCGCGAGTGCCACCTCAGCCTTTCGTATCATATCGACCCAGACGTCGTCGCCAGTCCGGATGCTTTATCAGTGCTCATCAAGGGTTTCACAAGAATGAAGGGATGCCACTTTTGCTTCGTTGGCCCATCGATGGAGCCTACTGGAAACAAGCCGAGTGGTGGATTGGGATTTGAGACCATCACGCGAATCACGCGGGGGCTCTCTGGCGATCGACAGAGTCTCGAGGCTGCTGCAGCTGCATCAGCCGCGGCGGCAGCAGGGATCAACTCGTCTTTGCTGGGTGTCGGCACCAACACGGTGCCGTTTTTGAAGAAGGAACACATCACGGTGACGCGTCTTGTGTTAATGTTCCTTCAAAAGGGGTTTGAGAACGTCAGCCGCCTTGACGGAAGCTTCGAGGAGCTCAAGGAGCAGATTGAAAAACTCGACACGTTCTCACAGGAGCAACTTCTCGTTTACGAAGAATCCTCTGCGACGGATACGACTGTGGCGACAAGCTCGAGCGGGGAGAAAACCGTGGGTGGTATCAAGTCGTTGGCACGCAAGGCGTTTGAAAAAGTCCGCACCATGTCGGATGACGACCCAATGGCTGCGATAGTGGCGGATTCCACCACGACAACATCCCCGCCGCCAGTTGCACTCGCGATCAAGACGAAGACAAAGGCAACAGTGTCCACTCTCTCCCAGAGACTCCAGATCCTCACAACTGCTGCCAAAGACGCAGTGTCAGCTTCAGGAAAGTCAATGCAGTCGCCAGCACAGGGTGGCACAGTTGTCACGGAAGAGCGACGACTGGTTGGTGAAGAGGAGTGGATCGAAGTCTGCACGAGAACGAAGGAGGCGTTGGAAAAGAGTCTCTGCTACAAGGACGTCGTCTTTCAGCCGGGTTCACTAGGCATTTTATTCCAGCGCTCCACCCACAAGAAGTACCTCACTGTCGTGGACAGTATCGTTCCCGAAAGTCAAGCCTCTGAGAGCCAGCAGATTGAACCAGGAGATCTACTTGTCGCGATCAACGGCCAAGAAATCGCAGGCGTCAAGTTCCAGGAGGTCATCGATCTCATTAAGGACGCTCGCCGCCCACTTGTGCTTCGCCTGCAGAATCCAAAGAAGAAGTCGCTGGATACCTTCGATGCGATTTCGATCCCGCCGCTCCCACCCATCATGATCAGTGCCTCTCACCACTCGCTGTGCGTATCGTGGAACAAATTGGGGATCCAGAACGCTCGCTACCAGTTGCAGTTTGCCAAGCAGTCCGACTTCCACTTCAATCCGTGGATATCTGTTCCAATGAAGCATGAAAGCAATGCCGTGGAAATCGATCGCACGTCTGGTATCACGACGCACCACAACGGAACGCTTGTTGGATTGGATCCAGGAGTGTCATTGGTGTTTCGCGTTCGCTGCGGAGACAACGAAAAGTGGGGACCATACAGCCTCTCAAGTGGGCCAATGAGCACGCTTGAAAAGGGGCTGGATGAAGGAGAGATACCCACTCGGTCACGTGAGCCGTCTGTGACCTCGCCAACGTCGTGGCGCAACAACAGCACCGCTGTATTTTTGCCCGGCGAGTGTCCTGAGTTTTTCGAACGCGGAACCTTCTACTTTCGAGTCATGATCGGCCTTCGAGCTCGCGCGTCACCTGCGTTGGACGCTGAAAAACTTGATATCATTCTCGAGAAGGGAGCAATTGTCAAGTGCAGCGAGCGCCTCGTAGCTCCGGGAACTAACCAGATCTTCGTGCGATTATGCACGGACTGGAATGTTGGAGTACGCAAGACGCGATCGAATGGAAAGCACGATTCGGACGATGGCGATCGAGGATCGTCTGCAAACTCCGAAGACGCCGATTCATTCCAAGCCTGGGCATTTGAGAACACCCCTGAGGGTGCGTGTGTGCTCGAGAGGCTGCCAGAGTTCACTGAAGATATGATTCCGTCTCCCGCTCCACTACAGGAGCAAGCCAAGTCGCTCGTGTCTTCATTCTTGACTGCTAGTGGGATCAAGTCTTCAAGCAGTGCTCCATCAAGTACGACCATCCAGCAAGTATCAGCGGTTCCAGTCCCAACTCCATCGCCTCCGGCTTCTTCATCGAATCACGTGTTAGCTCCACGTCATGTTGTCGCAGTGCCGATCTCGGCTACTGAGATCACGCTGTCGTGGGAGATGGCGAAGGATCCAAGCGTTACGAAGCACCAAATCCAGTACGCGAAGAATCGACTGACAGCAATCTGGTGGACGTTGAAGCAAGACATCAGCCGCGATACATGCACGTTCACTGTTCGAGAGCTCTCACCGAACACGGCATACGTGTTTCGTGTGCGAAGCGGTGATGACTCCAACCACTGGAGTGCTTTCAGCGAGACGAGCGAGCCATGTAAAACGACAGATGCTGCGAGTGTTGTGGTCAGCGCCCCAGATCCTGAAGCAAGCGAGGCTACGACGCCGAAAGGCACACCACCTGCGCGAGATGAAAGCGACATGGTCGACAGTGCCGCTGCTCAGGGCAACAACGAGCGACCATCGACGTTTGGCTCCTTTTTCAGTCGAAACACGAATGCGTCGTCAACAGCCAATGGATCCAACCGACAGGCAGCACAGCAGCTGCGAACTGGAAGCACGCTACTCGACAAGGCCGTCGCCGCAGCGTCCAAGTTGACGTTGACCAGGAGCGACAGTGGACGCCGTCGTCGCAGTTCCGCAGCACCACCCTTGACGCCTGACGAGCAATTAGAGGCGATCTTGCCAGCAGAGGGCGATCTCGTGGATGTGGCGGCGTGGAAGTCGGATCTTCAGAGTGTGGACGCAAGCAGTCGATGCTTCCAGTCCGTGAGATACATCCCCACGCTTGTGGTGACCGCTGAGCCATTCCAGTCCAGCCAAGAAATCGATCCGTTTGCTATGATCGCTTCGTCGAAAGCGGTCACTGCAATCGATTCGAGCGAAGTTGACGCAGCCTCGTCATCTTCATCATCGACTCAGTTGACTTGGAATCGTGTTGGCGACCGAGAGCTAGTTGTCACGCACACGGCACTTCTCGCATTTGCCAAGCCTTCGTCTCACGCCGATGCCCCCGACGCCGTCGTCGAGACTCGGCGCTCACTATCAGCGCTGGCAAAGATCACGTCGAAGAAGACGGTGCCAAATTCAGTTGTCTTCCACTTTCGAGTACGTATCGAGCTTGGCCTGGTATGTATATTGTGAGTGACTAACGCTTGTTTCATGCGTGTGCGCAGAGGGAGCTGAGTGCGATGGACAGTGTAGCTCCAGGTCCGAGCGAGTCACTCGAGCAGCTTTGCTTTGTGGTCGAGGACAAGGCCGCGTGTGTGGCTCTCGTCAAGCAAAATTACACGCCCGACGAAGCCGCAACGTGAACGTAAGCCCCTGTACCAATGAGACTAAACGTGTGAAATGATCAAATCTAGTTGAAAGGTGTCCCCGTGCTGCCTCAACTCGTCTTTTTTTCTCGGAGCCGCTGCCGTTTTCTTGAGACGAAGTTGTCGAGGTTTGAGTTTCAATCATTGCCGTCAAGAGTTCTTTCCAAGTGGCGCCGCCACTGTACACGCAGATGCCACGTACTACGTACTATAGTAGAAGTCTTCCGAGACAGTCGCAACGCTTGGTCAAGGTGATTGTGATCCGGATGCACATACAGGTATGGATATGTAACTCAAAGCGTGGCCCGGGAGAAAACCTATTCACGATATGTATGTCTGATCTTACGCTACACAACTGAGTGCGATAGATGGCCGTCTTCGCGTCGCGAACAACCAGGTTCAGCGTAATTTTCTGGCGCCAGCGGTGAGCAGCCGACGGGGTGGTTGGTACGCAGTGGGCGGCATCCATGATGGCATCGTTACGGGCAGCTCAATGAACTGTATGCCGTAGAAGACACCGTCTGTGCTGTAGTCTGGATGGCCAGCGACTGGACCACCCAGGTATCCGATTGGAAGCCCCCCCGCCCCCGCACAGAAAGCCACTGGTCGGGATGCGATCCCCCAAAACGAACGAGTACGGCATTTGATGCAGAACCCACGACTTCTGAGACGCTGGGACGGTAATGTACTCGCTACCATTCTCGGGATCGTCTTCAAACCCACACACAAGCACATGCGCTGGTGGCATCGGAGTGAGCGAGACTCGGATGGCTTCTAGCTCAATCTCAGCTGGCACTCGCACCCTGAAGATCGTGAAGACGAGGTCCGCTGAGCTGAGCCAGCAAAAGTCTGCCTTGAGCCGGAAGGTCAGGACAGATACCAGCGCGTCGTCTTCATCTCATCGTCGCTCGATGGTGACTACAGGAGCCTCCTGCACCCCAATGTGTCTCCGCACGTCCAGCCGCGTCTGCGAGAGTCAGCTCCTCTCTCATCGGATTGGGCCGATACAGAAAATTGTTTGATGGATGCGCGAAACTTCGCACTCGAGTGTTTCTCGAACGACGCGTCCAGCCATAAGCGCAAGTTGGAGAAGAGATACACGTACTTCGCGGTACGATCCAACACCAACGCTGTTCCCTTGCACGTACCACCAGACGAGACGCGGACAATGCATTTCGCATGGCGTGCTCGCACGTCATCGAAGTCCAGATTTTTTCGCATGTCAGCGCTCCATGCACCGCATAGCTTCACGTCCGCAGGTAGTTCCACCAAGATCTGGAAGTCTCGTTCGCCGCGCTCGAAGTGCGCCCGAAGTACCGGTGGTCGTTGAGCTTCCTCTGCGGATCCATCTTCTCGTAGGCTGCATCCATCTTCCCCATCTTCCCCCGCAAGAGGGCCCTGTTGTCCGTACACGACTCCATCCACACGCCGTCCTTGCGGGCCAGGTACAGCGTCAGCTCACTCGCCGTGGTCATGTACGTCCTGCCGAGCTGTTCGTTCACCCAGATGATGTGCTTCAACTGATCCACCGTCGCGCCACGCGCAACCGTCACCATGACCACGGCACCCTCACGACACAAGCCACACACGAGTTTCATGTTGTCCGCCATTGTTCTGCGTTCTGTTGCGAGGAAATTCCAGACTGATGTGTTGGGCCTCTGAGCAGGTTCCGAACTCCCGTCCAAGTTGAGATACTGGCCGTTGATTGATAACTGAGACCTGTTAGGTGTGATTGAGGGGAGCTTTCTGACCAAGCTTCGAAGGCGGTCTGCACCAGGATGCAAAAAGACTCCGAGAAAACTTCACGGATTTTGGATCAAACGCGGTAAACACTCGTCATAAGCGCATGCGTACGTGTTGAGAGAGCGAGCTTCCTTGCCAGGGGGTTTCGTGCGTGTGATGCGCTCTCTGCCATCGTCTTCTCAACCCTGTCACGATGAAGGTGGACTTTGTGTCGTGCTGCTTGCACTCGTATTTGTATCTTGGAGCCGCAGTAGTGTCCTTGCGACCCATTTCTTGAGACGCAGGCGTCGTGGTTCGAGTTGCAATCCCTTCCGGAACCAGCCCAACGCCGCCCAGAAGTCTCTCAAGTGGTACGATGCAAGCTAAGGGATATGACGAGTTAGAAAACGTGTGGCCATAGCACACACAGACGCCAAGCAAGACTTACCCCTTGAAGGTACAATGACCCAGCTTGCAGACGAGCGTGTTCGTGATGGAAGCCTTCCAAGACCGTCGCAACAGACTCGAAGTCGCGAAGTTCTACTCCAAACACGACGTCCATCAGCTACAACCCACAACAAACAAGCCAATTAAGCGAAGAAATCGCCACGTACCAAAGAACCATCTCGCAAGCTGAATCGTGGCGACGGCAGCCAGAGTGTCACGGCTACGCGAGCGTTCATCTAGAACGTAGAATGTTCGCGCACTTTTCCGTCCGACGTCAATTAGGCGGCTCCGCAGTCGTTCGAGGTCGTTCAACTCGGAAGCGTTGGTGTTGAAATCAACTTGTTCGAGCTCCCGATCGCGTAGGCTCTGTTCTGCGGCCTTGTAACGACGCAAAAGCCCCCACTGTACGACAGAGAAGACGTCGAAGTCCCACGCAGTTTGTGCCAGTAAGGCAAGCTGTGTATCAATCGCGAGAGTCTTTGTGCCGTCATCCACTCTCATCATACCCCAGAGCAAGTCGCAGTCACACGGTGTGAACCTGTCAAAGACCTCGCGGAACCGTAGGTCAAGCTCAGCTAGGATGTGCGATGGGCTTGACGACGATTGTGCGAAAAAGACGTTGAATGTGTCACTCGAAGGAGTCGCGACGATCGATGCCAAGCCACCGTGTGAAGACGACGACATGACGAAGTGCTGAAGGATCTCGAAGTCAACTGGGAGGCAGAAGCAGTCCGGATGCGGCGAAAGCTGCGGGATCTCCAGGTCGCCCGTGTCCTGGTCGATGAAGGAGCTTGGCACCTCGTCACGGAAGCTGAAGGTGGCGTCGCCTGCAACGACTGCGACCGGGAAGGTGGAGCCCAGCACCAGATCCAAGAGACGGACGGCTTCCGTTGGGAAGAGAATCAACGAGGATCGCGTGACGAGGTTGGCGTCAACGGTCCTGTCGTTAGCGACCGTATCAACTGGATCTCTCTGGATCGACCAATCCTGTTCAAGTCGACTCACAGTCGCTGCGAGCGTCGTGTCGAGTGCGAGATCTTTGTAAACGGGCTTCTCACGTGGGTCGCCGTCGAGCTCGTGGAGGGAGAAGAGCATATCCGGGATGGTACTCGTCTGTGTGTCAATCAACGCTTCTCGAATCTCGATCGATGGTGTGGTGCCGTTGGACTGTTGGTGCTGTGTCGCGACGAGAACATCAGCGCGTAGGGAGTCGAAGAAGTAGTTGCCGATGATGAACACGGGGCCTCCGTCCTGTCCGACTCGCCAGGGTCGTTGCCCGTGACGCAAATACAGCAAGCCCTTCTGCGGTCCATCGAGAAAATCGTCGGTATCGAAGAGCGCGAAGTCGAGGCGCTGATCAGCGACGTATGTCTGGAAACACGCCATCTCCTCTCGCGATTGAAGCACTTGGTCGCTCAGGTCGGTCGCGACGACGCACGGCGTGATCCCCAGTCGCTCCTGCACGCGTTCTTCAGCTAAAAGCTCATGGAAATGCAGCAAAAATGCGTGCAGGAACTTGCAGGAACCACTCGCAGCCTCCCACACATAACAATTGGTGGTCTCCGTCGATGGGAAGTCGATCAGGGATGAAGAAAACTGTAACGTCAAGAAATCGACAGCGAGTCGAGCGTACTGTCGCGCGAGGAACGAGCTGCTGGACACACCGAACGGGATGTGGTTGTCGCTCCACGCCTGGATGCCTTGGTCTCGATAGAACTGCTTCTGCACATTCCACAGTGCACACTCGGAGAGTCGACGCAGTGGCGGTAGCTCCGGATCATCCCCCTCATCCGGTGTCTCTGGAAGCTGGAAGTGGTGGACGCGAGGCTGCGTGAGACTGGATACTAGCTTCTGTACGGCTGCGTCTTCTGGTGCAGTGCAGATTTGGATCCAAAGCTGCCGGTTCGAGCGGAACGTCTCCAGTATCTCGCTTTGCACACGATGCTGCGGGATCAGCGTGAGCTTGCGGATGAATATCGGAGCGACGAGCGAGACAACGCGTGGATGGAAGTACGTCCACCGCAGCAGCATGAGCATGAGCTGGAACGGCATATGCGAGGGCTTTATAGGTGTGCTGGAGTGGCCGAAAGACGAGTCGATGGACGGGAGCAACGCCAGGGCCATGGGCAGTCCGCACTGCTGCTGGAGTTCACGCAGCGGATGGAGAGTCGTTTTAAGAGCAGCTACATCCACTAAAGAACATTTGTTGGGATACACAGCCGTACGCGCGGAGAGACCTCTGTCATTGATGATTGCGCCGACGAAGAGCCACACTGTGGTCACTGGTGCAGTAGTGGCGACGGTCTTGAGCGTTGGCTGCATGGCCATCCACGCCTCTCTCGTGGTCTCCACACAAACCAGCCTGACCGTAATAGCTTCAGATACCTGCGTCGGTAGCTCGTGGATGTCTGGGACACTGGTGATGACAGGCGTATTGTCTTGGACGTCGTCTTCGTGCTGCAGAGTCCGTAGTAGGGACGCCAGTGTGTCAATTGGATCCGCTGGTGACCGCACACTGAGCAGCTTCACTCGCTCAACGGATGGCACCTGCACTTGCAGACGACGCGCGCATGAGCTGAGCGCATGCGCTAGCCAACACAGCGCGATCTCCCGCGTCACGGACGCAGCAGGAGAGACGATGCCATCGGGCGAAGCTTCCATCGGACCAAGAGTATCCATTGGTGAGATGGACGTCCAGGAGATCAAGTTGGTTACGGTCCATGAGTGTAACCTGGTTACAGTATGGTGGCGATGAGTCGAGCTTCGACAGCTCTTTGAGCACTGTGAATGAGCGATAAATTACAAGCAAACGGAGAAGAACTCAGGTCTAAGATGCCCTAGATGGAATGAGCGATGGCGCCTAACCGTAGGCGGAAGCTTCGGAGTCGAATTGAGGCTTGGCTCGGCTGGTGAAGATGCAGAGCTTGCTACAATTTTGGCGGAAGCAGCTTGATGGACGACTTGGTGCCGCGCTTGTCAAGCGCAAGCAGCTCGCGGCGTTTGTCCGCTATCTCCAGAAGTTCTACCTACAACCACAGCGCCATTGGATGATAGCATGAGTTCTCAGTGGGGGTTACGATCACGTCGTCATTAGCCACTGCACATACCTGGATGTCGCGCAGCTCATCTCGCGTCGCGATCAGCAGGGTCTTTGCCTGTAGCCGTGGTGCAGTTGACACCGGTGCCTTGCGCTTGCGCTTCACAGCCGCCGATGGCTGCGTCGTCTCCTGCGTCGCTTGCGACGCCATGGTGATCTTTCTCCTCGGTGGCCCCTACAATTGATTTTGGCGGGAAAGGCGGCACAATTCGAATCTGAATTGCGGTGTTCTATACGTACCTCGAATCAGTGACATATATGTCACAACGAACAGCTCATCTCACCATTGATCACCATCGTCGACAATGTTGCGCCGCCGACCATGGAGCCTGCGTGACTGCCGCAGCAGCACACGACTACACGCTCTTCGATACAGCTCAGTTCCTGTTGTCAATGCTGCGCTATTGGACTCTCTGATCGCGTACGGCGAGAAAGTACTGCGTTCTCCGGAGCCGGCCGACAAGGTCTCACTTACGATGGAGTGCATGGAGCTGTGGCAGCGTGGTGTGCTGCCCATTCACACAGGCGACAAGTGGACTAGCGACCCGCCACTGCAGCCTGCACGCAGTGCCAAGCCGCTACTTTTCACGCCAAAAATGATGCCGTCGCCCAAAGACATCGACGCGCCGATCCCAGTGATCATGCTCCACGCCCTCGGCCACATCGAACTCGGTGCCATTGGTACGGTAGAGCTGGTTGCTAGCTAACTTATGGTACCTGTGATGGCTGACGTGGTCTTTGGATGGACAGACAACTACTGGGATACGCTCGTGCGGTTTGATCCAGTGGCGTACAAGCTGCCGCGTGCATTCTACGACGACTTCCTGACCGTCGCAAGTGACGAAGCGCGCCATTTCAAGATGGTGGACGACCGCCTGAGGGAACTGGGCTCCTACTACGGGGAGCTACCTGCCACGCTCGCGCTGCTGGAGCACGCGAAGAATACCACGGATGCATTGGCGGCTCGCATCGCTGTGGTGCCACTCGTCCAGGAGGCCCGTGGTCTGGACTCTGGCGACCGACTGGTGCACAAACTGCAGAGCGTGGGCGACAAGAAGTCGGCGAGGATCGTGGAGACAATCGTGTTTGAGGAGCGCAGCCACGTCTCGTGCGGCATCAAGTGGTTCAAGCACTTGTGTGAGACCGTGGAACATGTCGAGCCCGTGCCGTATTTTCATGAGCTCGTGCTCAAGTACTTCCCGGAGGGTCTCCCTGGCCCATTTGATATGGAAGCGAGACTCGCAGCGGACATGGAAGCAGCGTGGTATCAGCCACTGGAAGCCAAGCCGCGCCACTACGATAACGCGAAGACCCCAGCGGCAACAACAGCGATCCTTGAGTCAACTGCGGAGGCCACGTCGGCTCGACTGGCGGCTTTCGCAGCTGGCAAGAAGAAGATTATCTTGGCTGGTTCAGTGTGGCCCGAGCGTACGAGCTCGGCTGCTGGTGTCCGCAGCTCGGATCTGATTGAAATCTTCCAGAGCCACGGCTACCACGTGATCTGCGTCTCACCAAGCCGACTGAACGCCCACACAGAGACTCTGGCACGGGACCACGACGTCATGTGTGTGCAGGCCGACGCCAACACGGACGCGTTCCAGAAGCTTCTGCAGGAAATGACGCCTCAGATCGTTGTCTTCGACCGCTTCATCGCCGAGGAGATGTACGGCTGGCAGGCGATGAAGTACGCGCCGACCGCACTCCGTGTTCTCGATCTCCAGGACGTTCACTTCTTGCGCCGCGCTCGAGAGTTGCTCGTCAAGAAGCGAGGAGTTCCATTTACGGAGACGCTGGACTTCCACACGTTGCCCGTCGACGCCGATGTGGAGAAGCCCGTGATTCGTGAGCTCGCATCAATCCACCGGTCGGACCTTACGTTGTTCGTATCAGATGTGGAGAGAGATGCGCTTGTCAGTCGCTTCCAGATCCCAGAGCAGCTTCTGCATCGCTGCGACTTCTTCTACCCGCCGCTACCAGCTATCGATGAGCTCAAGAGCTACGAAGAGCGTAAGGATATCGCGTTCATTGGCAGCTTCAAGCACTCGCCAAACGTGGACGGCATCGAGTGGCTCAATTGCACTGTCGCGCCGTTATTCAGAGACCAGTTCAAGTCAGCACATGCAAACGCGACGACGCCAGAGATCCATATCTATGGCTCCTATAGTCAAGACACAAAGAAGTACAAGGCGCTCAATGACACCGCGAACGGCTTCAAGCTCATGGGCTTCGCTCCGGACGTCCACGAGACGCTGAGCCAGTACCGACTCACGGTCGCTCCGTTACGATTCGGCGCTGGTATCAAGGGCAAGATCGCTGATAGCTGGTTCAACGGCACTCCTTGTGTATCCACGACTATCGGAGCCGAAGGCATGGGCGATGCGGACAACTGGGGTGGACTCGTGGTTGACGAGCCCACAGCGTTTGCTCAAGCCATGAAAGATCTGTACGCGGATCCCGCTAAATGGACGCAAGCCCAGCGACGAGGCCGAGAGATCTGTGGCTCGCGGTATGACAAGTCTCGCAATGCGTCGACGCTGATGGCCCGACTTGACAAGGCGCTGGAAGACCAGACCAGGCAACGCAGTGAAAACTGGATGGGCCGCATCTTGTGGTCTGAAAAATACCGCGCGACCGAGTTCATGTCCCGCTTCATTCGCCTCAAGAACGAAAAGTCTGGCTAATAACGTTAGACGAGAAAGGACGTGAGACGAAGCCGCAGAAACTAAACTAATGAAGGCTCAATCCAAAAATAATGGCTTCAGTCCATCGCGCGGGCCAGAGGTGGTGCAAGTTCCACAACGCTTCATCGTCACAGGGTCGAGCCCAGGTATTGAAGAGCCCGACGCCAGCGACAATGGAGCCAAGACAAAGTGCACTGAGCAGTGCCGGTGCGGCCATGATCATGGGGCGGTAGGTTCGGTTCGTTTCCATACTCGGGGCGGTCGATTTTCGTCCTAACTTGCCACCGTTTTCTGTCGGCAGATCATCGAAAGTCCCGCAGACGCTGACGCTCGACCACGTATCGCCTGCAACACGACTGCTGGAGAAGCGGCGTCAAATGTTTGAGGTCCAGGAGGCGCTGGATGCGCAGAAAGAAGAGTTCGCTCGTCGTGAGGACGCCTTCCACCGCCGCGAGGAAGGTCTCCGCAAGAAAGATCTCGAGCTGCAGGAGTCGCTGATCAAGTTTAACAAGTTTCTCCAAGAGAACGAGTCCAAACGCAACCGTGCGATCAAGCGTGCGAGTGATGAGATCAAGCAGCGACTCACGAAGGAGCAGGAAGTCGCCAAGCTCAAAGACCACTTGGAACACCTGCAGCACGAAAATGAAAAGCTCAGCAACGAGGTCAAGAAGAACATGAAGTACGCGCGATATCTGGAGCTCGTCCAGGAGACCGTGCCTGAGGATTACCCAGAAGTGGCAGATCTCGTAAATCGGTATCGCACACTCAAGGAGACCAACCGTGACCTATCCATGAACCAGCTCCACCACGAAGACGAAAACGAGCAGAAGCGCATCGAGTTTGCGACCTTCCAGAAGGAGCGCGCCAATGAGATTCTGAACTACAACAACAAGATCGCGTCACTCCAGCGAGACCTCGAGGCCGATGAAAACGCCACGATCCGCTTGCAGCATGAGGCGGACGCTGGTTTACGGATGACGACCCAGAAGACGCTAGCGTTGGGCCAGATCGTCATGGCGATCGGCAACTTGTTGCAGCGCTGCACGAGTGGAATCCACGGCCAGATCCTCAAGCACATGGAAGGAAGCAATGCGGCTGCGGCAGCGGCCGCTGAGGCCAACGGAGGAAGTGGATCAGGTGCGGCGAACGGAGCTGGGGCTAGTGCTGCCGGAGGAGCAGCGAATGCAACTGGAGCTGCCGACTCGGCGGCGAGTATGATTAATGGCAGCATGAGTGAGGCGGATATCGTGCAGCGAGGGCTCAAGGCCATGGTGGATCTTGACGTCGTGGCATCCTACATGGTGGACTTCACGGCCATCGTGCAGGCGAGACTGGACGCCCAGCGAGCCCACAAGAAAGCAGCGGCCGTCGCGGCTGCTGCTGCACTCGGGGCCACTGGTGGCACTACTATGGCTAGCAGTAGTGTGGCAGCGCCAAGTCAGGTCGATGCCGCGAGCGTCAAGTCTTAGCAGATCCCCTACATTGAATAGAATCGAGAAAACGCACCTCATGATTCCATTCGTCTGTCGCCTCTTCCGTGGTCTCACGATTCTAATGCCTCGCAGTCTCGACAGGACGGAAGGCAAACCCACGCGGCCCTTGTTCGAGATCGTTGCCTTCGGCGGTAGTATCAGCGAGAGGAGCTGGCAGAGTCACGAATACGTCGCCCTCTGGTGTCGTGTGGTGGAGTCTCATCGCGACGATACGGAAGGGCTCGAACGATCTCCCTTGCGGGGTATCGTAGATTGTACTCTTGAGAAAGATCTTGGGGAAGAAGCGCTCGACGAGATGGACGCGAGCCACGCGGTGCACGTCCATGACTTCACGTATCGTGCATTCACGTCGCTTACTGGCGATGAGGATAGCGGAGACCGACACGAGGAATATAAAACTCGTCATCATGGAAATGACCGCCGCATCCGTCGGAATATTGATGAGGAAGAAGTACTCCAGCACGTCACTCGAGAGATCGATCTGCGCGATGGCCTGGTCTCTCCAGACACGCGTCGAGATGGAATGGTTCGAGCCGAACTGGAACAAGTGGAAGAGTCCAGCGGTGTAAGCTTCTTGGAGACCGTGGTCGATGTACCAGTGGTTGTGCTCAATACTGTCGGCGATGAACTCGAGATCTCTGGAGCACGGCCATCGAATATCCGAAGCGTTGGTCAGCACGGATGAGCTCACATTGGAGGTCACGTTTCTCACGTTGCGTAGTGGGAGGAACGCCCCTCGAGGTAGATTCGTGACGACGGAGGCCAATGGCCGCCCTGCATTAGTGTCGCTGCCGATCGGGTTGAGCTCGTCAGCAATGATGTAGTCCTTGCCTAGAAGCGTGACGCCCCGTCCGTCGTCGCCCAGTAGATAGTAGAGACCTTGACAATCCTTGGATGCACAGAACGGACGTCTGATAGATAGGCGAGTCAAGTCTGCGAATCGCCACGAGAGAAACCCCAACGTGACGGACATTGAGCGACGCAAGTTGGTGATGTTGACACGGCGCACAGAGCCTGAGGTCGGCGAGAATCCTGGTCCAGCGTAGTCTACGAACCGGTCAGCATACAGAGAGTTGCCGATCGCACCGATCACGATCGAGTCGTCCACGATCTCTCTCCCGAGACAGGCCACGAAACCCGAAACACCAATTTTGGTGTACGTCTGCTCACAACGCGAGTACGCGACGATCTCAGGCCGGATACTCCACACATTTTCGTCCTCTTGGGAGCTGTTGGGCTTTGTGAGCCAGCAACCTCGATACCCACACTCAGCTTCAGGGAAGACCTGGTAGACCATGTCGCCATTGGCGTCGAGAAGATCTCCATCGACACGCGGATCGAAGCGTTTATCCTCACGCAGTGTCTCGAACTGGGTCACAGCCATCGCCCGTTGGATCGTTCGCGGCTTGAACGGCAGAGAGATCGTGATTGCCTGGAAGTCGATGAGCGCGTTGAGTTTTAGCGAGGACAACTGAACCACTGCCTTCTCTGGAGCGAAGAAGAACCCCGACTCGGCCATCGGCGAAAGCGTGTCTTTCAGCATTTGGGCTGTCGCTCGCACCAATTCCTCTGTGTTGTTGCTTGTTGTAGCCGCACGTGCCTTGGTAGCGTAGATATCCAGTAGTTTGGGTGTCGATCCGCTCAACAAAGGCACATTGACGCGATCAAACAGGAGATACATGGCGTGGATCGCCAGGTTCGCCGTTGTCGTCATGTCAGATGGGAGACTCGGTGGGGATTCAACTTCACTAGCGTTTGAGAGCCACTCACTGACCGAGAAATTGAACGATTTTGTGAGCGGGATCCCTTTGGCCACCATTTGCTGCAGCCAGCGATTCGTCACGAAGCCAAAGCTCATGGCGAACGCCTTGTGGCTGTCACCGTGGAAGCAAGTGGCCTTGGTTGACCTCACGTAAGGTGGCAGTATCACTGTCCGCAGCATTGTATCCGTACTGGCACGTAGTGGGATGTTCATGTTGGCTTCATTCATCTCGCCCAGCCCGCGCGTCGCTGTCGATGGAGTTTGGAACAGATCCACGTCGCGCATGCTCGTCGAGATCACCTTGTAGTCGGTGGCTGAGACGTACGTCGTCCTGAACGCGTTTGTGAGGAGTGCGACGAAGATCCCTTGAAAAAAGAGGAAGCCGACGACCCACCAGTACGAGTCGTTGAGCATCGAGGTCTCGGTCAGTAGCACTAACACCAAAATGGGCACCACGAACGACGCGGCGACACCAAACACGGTGGCCACAAGGGTCGCAGCGTTGCCAAAGTAGAAGTTGAGCTTGTCGGCTCGTCGGCGGAGCTCTTGGTGATCATCCGACGGCGTTCCGTGGGCAACGACGACGCCATTGTGCAGCCCACGCACGCACAGCAGCAGCAATCCCACGAGCATGATGGTAGCCAGTAGCACGCGAAACTTGCGGATCTGGATGGACAGCGGGATGCGCTGGGAGACCGCGTTCGCTGGTAGATCTGGATCACTGGACGGATTCTCCGGAGCTCCTGAATCGTACTGCGTGTGATCCGTTGGCGGCGTCATAATCATCGTGGAGGTGCCGACGCTGAAGGCCGAGAGCGAGTAGCTGGGCGACGGCAGATCCACGGACGTCCCGCCTGTCGCGATAGCCGAGACGCTCGTGGGCGGCGTGCGCGGCACGAAGTCGTACTGCACGAGGCAGCGCATCCCGCCGCCGTCGCTGTCGTTGGTGTCGCTTGGATCCATTGCGAGTGGCGCTGGTTGCCCTTGCCAGTGGCTCAGACGCGCGACGGAGATGGAAGAAGGACGACGGAGGGAGGATCTGTGACGTGTGAGGGTCTCATTTGCGCGGGAAAATCCAGAAGCTCATTACTGGATCCGGCGTCCGGAGATCCGGAGATCCGGAGATCCAGAGATCCAGCATACTCGCTCAGTGACGTTGAAGCGAACTCGGGATTTTGTTTGGGGAAACGGAGCTCAGGATGCCTTCGATTTTCAACCAATAAAACACCGCCTTTACAAACTTATAGCCAATGGGAAGAAGGCACCTGTGTCTCCTGGAGTGGTTCAACCTGAGAGAAAGCGTGAGAGAATCCGCCGGACGACGATGGAGACGCCGCCGCAGTTCGCGCTGGGTGTCGTGCGCATGCACCGCTGGACGCCCGGCTGCAGCCACTACTCGCATACCGACAGCCTCTACCGCGACGACGTCGACTGGCTGCGGTGCAGCGAGGAGCTGTCCAGCTCCACCTCAAGAGACGACCTGCTTCTGTGTGGACGACTGCTCATCGCGTCGCTGCGATCCACGCAGGCCACGCCCACGCTACGAGCCGTCACGGCAGGTGACATTGAGTTCGACATTGAGGGCGACGAGGCCAGCGACGGCGAGGACGCAGAGGAGGAAGAGGAGATCTACAACCGCGAGCTGGACGCCACGGGCTTCCGGGACTGGACGCACTCGGGAGCTGCCGGAGGAGGAGGAGGAGGAAGCTCCGCCGCTGCGATAGACGAAGACGGCGTGTTCTTCCATCTTCCCAAGAGCCACGCCAAGTTCCTCACGCTACACGGCGTCGGCGTGCCAGATCCGCGCTTCAAACGCGCGTTTTACGTGCAGCAGGAGGTGTGCTTCCTGGTGCTGCTTTCGAACGTGCCGTTCCAAGCGTATTTGAAGGAGAAACTGCAGGATCTAGCTCGAAATTTCTTCGCTCAGGGCACGAGCGATGGCGTTTTGGCTAATTACGACGCCGTGGCATCGTTTTACGGTCGGCTGACGAGCTCCGTCGCGTTCCATGAGCTGCCGTACAGGGAGATCTACGTGGGTCTGCCGATCGTGAACCTGATCAAGTGGCTGGGCAAGGACGTGATCGCGATCCTGCGAGTGATCTTACTGGAAGGACGAGTGATGTGCTACTCTAACAATCCTGCATTGGCGTCGTCCGCGACGCTGGCGTTACTGGCTCTGCTGCCGGGTACGCTCTCGGTCAATGCCGAGTTCTCGTCCAAGACGATCCATGCATTTGTGTATCGACTACGAAGACACGGTCTGCCGTTCTCACTGTTCAACGAAGACTACGTGCTTCAGCCGTGCTTCACGAAGGAGCAAGCCGAGACCGTGTACGCCACGACGGGGTTTCTGGTCGGCGCAAGCGATCCGCTTTTGTCAAAGCAGCCAAGCGCCAAACTTGATCTGATCGTCGATCTGGACAACCGACAGCTTGTAACATACCCAACGCTGAAGACTGAGTACGCGTTTGCGTTTGGCACATCGACAGCGGCTTTCACGGACAGTCTGGCCGAGCGCTTCGGTCGTAACCTAGCTCCTTCTCCACCACCGCCACCAGCGACCGAGTCTCCACTAGCCTCACGGACAGGAAGCTTTAGTCGCATGGCTCGTACGGGCAGCCTAGGCAAGGCAGCTCGAACGGCATCTGGGAAGCTTGCTCGTATCGCGCTGACGAGACGCAAGTCTGTGAAGAAAGTTCCAGTCGTGGAGCCCACACAGTCGGACATCGACTGGGTGCTTGCTCAGTTCCAGACGTACTTCGAGCATTTCGTCGAGGAGGGCTTCAAGGGGCTGTTCAGCTCAGAAAACGCCGCAGACCAGAGTAGTAGCAGCGACCCGTACAATCCGTCGTTGCTGTCTCGGATAGAAGACTTGGCAGTGCCCGTGTTGAGTGAGCACTCGCGGTTCTACGGCGAGTACGGCCGTGCGTGGATCCACGCGTGGCAGAAGACAAGCAATTTTGAAAACTGGGTCAGTGCACGTCGCTTGGAGAGGAGAAGATCGACAATCGCCACAATGACACCGCCACCACATGACGGACGAACGACGTACGCGTACCCGAACGGAGACGAGTACGAAGGCGAGTTCAAGAACGGCAAGCGCCACGGGTTTGGCATTTACATCGAATTTATGACCAAGAACCAGTACGAAGGCGAGTGGCTCAACGATATGCGCCACGGTAAAGGCATTCTGAGCTCCAAGTCGAACGGATACATCTACGATGGCGAGTGGAAGCACGATGTACGAAGTGGGAGAGGCCACAGCTCGCTGAAGAGTGTGGAGAACTACGCTGGTGAGTGGTTCAACAATCGATTCCACGGTATGGGCGTGTATTCAAACATCGATGGAGACGTTTACGACGGCGAATGGAAGAATGGTTTGAAAGAGGGCATGGGGAAGCTCACTGCGGGCCGTGAGAAGCCCGAAGAAGAGTTTGGAGGACTCAAACAGTTCGTCGGTGAGTGGCGAGGCGGTCGATATCATGGAACCGGCACGGCTCAGTATATGGATGGCACGCAGTATTCCGGCTCTTTCCAAGATGGTAAGCGCCACGGCAATGGGCTTTTGCTGTACGCGAATGGTGATCGGTACGATGGGCAGTGGTGGAAAGGTTATCGCCACGGAGAAGGATCCTACTTATCGGCAAAGTCCGGTACCACGAAGGAAGGAACATGGCGCAAGGACGCTGAAGTTGATGGCACGTGGTTCCTCACTTACCAGAACGGCGACAAGTTTACGGGCCAGTGTCGGCGGGGACGTCCATGGGGACAAGGCATCTGCAAATACGCGAATGGTTCCTCTTACTCTGGCGAATGGGTCGATGGGTTGCGCGAAGGATTCGGCGTCTTGGTGAATGCGGATGGCAGCATCATGGAGGGCGAGTGGAACAACAGCGTGTTCGTCAAGGCTGTGCGTCCACCATCACGGTTCGTGGATATTCCGCTGGCTTCGTCATCTTCACCGGCGTCGCCGGCTTCTCCGCGAAGACTGTCGTCTTCGCTGTGGAGCGGTGGCTCCAAGTCCACAGTGACACCTCCAGCCAGTGGTTCGCACGTGTTTGTGTTTCCCAACGGAGACCAGTACGAAGGCGACTTCAAGAACCACCAGCGCCACGGCTTCGGCGTGTTCACGGAGCGAGCGACTGGTAGTGTGTATGAAGGCCAGTGGCAGAACGACCAGCGCCACGGCAATGGCGTGCTGACCTCTGGTATGAAGGACTTCATCTACGATGGCAAGTGGGAACACGACGTGCGCTGTGGCTACGGCCACTGCGTGATTCGCGGATGTGAGACCTACAGTGGCCACTGGCGTGCAAACCAGTTCAACGGCTCAGGAAAGTACATCGACGCCGAGGGAAACGTGTACGATGGCGAGTTTGTCGATGGCAAGAAGCACGGAATGGGCAAGCAGATCTTCACGGCCCAGAAGGAAGAGTACAGTGGCGAGTGGAAGCACGGCCGTCGAGACGGCATCGGCGACGCGACGTTTGCCGACGGCTCGACGTACTCAGGAAGCTGGCGGAAGGATGCTCAGGACGGCGAAGGAACGTGCACGAGTACCAACAGTGATCGATACTCTGGCCAGTGGCGAAAAGGGGTCCGTGAGGGAGCTGGCGTGCTGCACCAGCCAAGCACAGGGGTAACAAAGGAAGGCACATGGACGAACGACGAGCCCGTGGATGGCGAGTGGACGATTCTGTTCCCCGATGGAAGCAAGTTCACGGGTGAGTGTATCAAGGGCCGCCCCCACGGCCGAGGCGTGTGCAAGTACGCAAGTGGCGATCTATACGACGGCCAATGGGTGAACGGCAAGCGTCACGGCCACGGCATTGGCTTCTTCGCGAACGGAGACAGCTTCATCGGCGACTGGGAAAACAACCACGTGGCTCTCAATGGCAAGGGCAAGCTCACGCTCGCCGACGGCACCGTGCATGTGTACGCACAGTGAGCTTGGATGGCTACAGTAGCCATACACTTCTTTCGATTGCTGGACGCAATTATTGTCTTGCCCATCTGACCATTTTTTATTGGTGGCGTGGACGCAATATTTTCGAAAAAGCAGAATCTGGGATTGCCGAGACGCGATTGATCCCACTGTATTGGGTCGTCGTCACGTTGTCGGTCAACAAGTCGGGACGAGGAGGTACAAACACCTATCATTCGCTAATAATATTCTTGCACTCGTATGATTGGTTGTAAAGAGTCACAAACCAGTACAAATACAGTACATCTCATTAGAAAATAGCTTATCTAGGTGGATTCTAGCTTTCTTCAGCGCGCTCCAGTTGTCTGTTGTCTGGGTGGCGGCGGGCAGAAGTGCGAGGGCACATGACGTCTCGTGCATTTTGACTGGCGCTGCGTGTTGCTCTCTTTGCAAAGGCGGGCTCCCAGTTCTGAGCGAAGGCATCCGTCCGTCTGCTGCCGCGCGCCACGCGACGCGCATCAGCTGGTGAGCTCGTGGCCGAATTGAGCTCTTGGGTTCTCACCATCTGCTTTCCATGCCACCAGCGGCGTCTACACCCACGTCACATCACGCCAGAAGAGTACAGTCGTAATATCGAGCCAATAATTATTGTGTGTCGGGTCGGCCAAAAACAGAGCGAAGAAGGAAGGAGACGTCGTCGGTGGATGCAGCACCATGGGCCTCGCACACGACCTCCTGTACGCGAAGCTCGCGGCGCAGATCTGCTCGTCGTGCTTCAGCGCGTTCGTGGGCACGCAGCACGCGCTGCAGATGGCCGGCTACCGCCATCCCAAGCAGCTCCAGCAGGGCACGACGTCCAACGCTGTCCACGCCCGCGGCCGCGCGGGGACCAACTTGCCGTCGTCCACACTGCCAGTGAGCGTCGCGTCGGCGTCGGCGTCGGCATCCAACGAACATGGCACGAGCCGCGGACAGATCAACTTACTGGAGGCGCCGCCGCCCGCCGAACGGGTCCGCGCGTCGCCGGCCACGAGGATTCTACGGGCGGCCTGTGCGTCGGACTTGGCGTTCAGCCTCACGGGCGCCGTCGTGACGAGCTTGGAAATCCACGATGCCAGCGCGAAATCCAGCTTCCAGCTCGTGTTCTGGGCCCAGGGCCCGCACTGGAGCACGCAGATCGCGTCGTACTGCTGGATGGGCACGCTTGCCATCTACATCGCCAAACGGAACCGCGCCCACTTTGACGTGGCGATCGCCCACGCCGTGATCTGGATGTGTGCCGTGTTTTTCTGGGTGCTCGTGCTGTATTCGACTTATTACGACCTCGCCAAGTACAAAGACGCCGCTATGGTGCTGTGGGAGATGTTTGCCGCAGTGAATATCCTGGTCGTGATCGGCGCGTGGGCGCTGTTCGTGAACCGCTGGAAGCGACAGACGAGTCGAAGGCGCGGCTCGTACGTCGTGGCCAAGCTGCTGTCGTACGCGATCGCATTCTTTGTGTTCGTGTCTCCGATCGTCATCTACAACATCACGCAGTTCCGGAATAACCCTGGCGCGGTGCTCACGTTCTGCTCGCTGCTCGTCGCGCTGTGGCCGACTGCCAACGCGATCATCTTCCTGACACGGCCAGTGTTGTGTCTGCGAGTCTTCCAGGACGGCGACTTCCGGACAACCACAGCGACGAACGGCTCCTCCAGTATCGAGGCTCGAGGCACAGGCAACGACGTGGGCATCGCGATCGACTGTAACGCGCCGTACAACCAGCACTTACCGACAGGCCGAGGCGTCGCCAACCAGATTCTGATGTCGCCCACGCAGCACGAACTGAAGGGCTTGGAAGTCGGGGACAAGATCGGAGAAGGCATCGCTGTCGTGTACAAGGGCAAGTGGCGAGGCGCAGACGTCGCCGTGAAGATGAAGTCGCTGATGATCGACCGGTCAGAAGACCTGAAAGAGTTCCAGGACGCGTGTAATCTAGAGATCCAGCAGGAAGCGGCGGTCATGAAAGGCTTGTGCCACCCGAACATCGTGCTGTTCATGGAAGCCGGCTTCTACCGAGGCTCGATCTGTATCATCAGCGAGTACTGTGCACGAGGCTCCTTGCGAGACGTGCTCATGCGGTCCAACATTAAGCACTTGTCGTGGTCCACGAAGCTGCGACTTGCGCTCGGAATCGCCCACGGTATCCAGTATCTGCACAACGCGAACCCACCAATGATCCACCGAGATCTCAAGAGCCCAAACGTACTGGTGGATGACTCGTGGCACGCCAAGATCGCCGATTTCGGTACGTTGCGGTTTTCGGAGATCGTGTCGTCGATCCAGAACACCCAGTCGAAAGCCCACATCAACACCAAGGAAGAGCTCATGGTGATGACGGGGCTCGTGGGCACGACCCGGTGGATGGCGCCTGAAGTCATCCGCGGCGAAAAGTTCTACACCCACAAGGTCGATATCTACAGCCTCGGGCTCATCCTGTGGGAGCTGATCGAAGGCAAGCTGCCGTTTGAATCGACGCGCTGGAACCACGAGATCGAAGACTTCGTACTCAAGGGAATGCGGCCCGCGATTCGGTCAGAGCTGTGTCCGCTGCGGTGGAAACTGCTGATCGTCACGTGCTGGCAGACGGATCCGGCCCAGCGTCCTACGATCCAGAGCGTGATCAGCAGCATGCAGCGGATAGCGCGCGAGGAAACGTTGGACACTACGGCTCCTCGATTCACGGGCATGAGCAGTATGAGCAGCATGACCCAGTCGACGGTCTCCAACATGTCGTTCCTGAACGCCTCGACTGCGTCCATGACCTCCTCATTCGCGTCGACTACAGGCGGCTCACCGACTGCGTTTGGCCACAGCAAGTTACGTCGCAATCACAAGCACCAGCGCTCACGCGTGCTGGACGAGTCGTACATCTCGGTGGCCGAGTCAGAGCTCGAGGATGAGGATGCTGCGGTCGAGAGCGAGTTTTACGTCGAGACAGGCAACTTTCTACGGGAACCTCCGGCCAAATTGGTCGACTCGCGGATTGACGAAGTGCCTCTCGACGCCACGTCGGAGATGCTCGGGATGATGCCACCAGCTCTGCAGCGTGGACTGAGTGGTGACCCCGAGGCGATGATCTCTATTTAATTATGATCCTGGAAGTAATATTACTAGCAAATGTTATGGCAACCACGCCAAAGCCAATCCCACCTTTCTTGTTATTTCTTCTTCTTTGCGCCACCTTTCTTCTTGCCTCCTTTCTTCTTCCCATCGCCTTTTGGTGCTCGGTTGAGCTGTGCAAAGAGATCGGCAGGGAGTGACGCGTCCACTTGGAAAGACTGGAGTTTGGTGTTGTCGGAGCTCAAGGCGGGCAGCAGCAGTATCGCACCCTCAGCTTCGATTGGGTTGAACGTGAAATCCACGTGTGCCAGCGCCTTGCTCCGGTTCAACGCGTCGCGGAACGTCATCAGTGCTTCCTCATTCTGTCCATAATCCAACCGTCAAACCGTGATTTAGAACCCTTCTTGCTGCTATCACAAGGCACTCACCGTCCGGACGGCGTTGTCTGACAGGTTCAGTGAGGTGAGATGCTGCGACCGAGCCAGTCCGAGCGAGAAGTGGTAGAGCCCTTCGTCGCCAAGAGTGTTCCCCTGTAACGACAGCGTGTCCACGGTGCTCATGGGCATGGCGACGAGCTGGGCCAGCTTGATGCTGCCCTTGGGCCCCACGCCGCAGTAGTCGAGGTGCAGTTTCTTGAGGACCGTGTTGGTGAAGAGTGCATCACACAGCACGCTGACGCCTTCGTCGCCGATGTCCGAGTTGTAATTAAGGTTCAACGTAAGCAGGCCAGGCTGCTTCTGTGTCTTGAGCACTTGGGCGATCGCGTGGCATCTACGAGGAAGCTCAGCGGTCATCGGCAGCGGCCAAAATGACTGGATGGGTGGGTTGTGTATCGTACCCCTCGACGCCGATATCGCAGTCCAGCAGCTCTAGGTACGCGATGTTGATGGACGGCGGAGTCGACTGCAGCAGCGTCGACTGAGATCCACCAGTGCAGCGATAAGCACACATGATAGCAAGCGTAGGCTGAACAGTTAGACACGTACGATGGCTGCGGCGCCTTCGTCGCCCACATCCTGGTTCCAAATGCGAATATACCGCAAGTGGATGTACGGCCCCGAGAAGATTCCTGGTCCAACGCCGTACACTCAAAGGTTAAGGATACTATCCAGTATCACGACTGATCGACAATCCGACACGACGATGACGGGGAAAAGGATATGAGGAACGCCATGGTGAAGGCTCGCACGCCGCCCGGACCAAGCGCACCGATCTCGCCTTCCAGAATGAACTGTATGCACACATATACATCATCTATCGTTCACCAATCAAAGCGACTGATTGATGCACTCGTACATTGATCAGCTCGGCCTCCTCTTCGCTGTCGCCACGTAGCACGTCGTTCACAGCCGTGTTCACAGGCACACCGATGGACCTATGCAACAGTCATATTGTCAATATACCACCAACCAGAAGCCACAGACACAGCCACGCACTTGCACAGCTTGCCGTAGTTGGCCAACACCATCTGCCTGGTCACGGCGTTCTCCTCCACGACAGCGGCCTTGGAACTCGCCTTCGCCTTGCCGCCCTTCTTGCTCATTTTCGCCTGTGAGCCATCATGGATCTTGAAGAGACACATCATTTGGCACGACCTTCGCGCAACATCCACGGAACCTCACAGATGCATAGTAACTTCAAGTGAGGTTGCACGAAGGTACCGGACCCTCCTGATCCGAAAAGCTCACGTCGACACCAGAGCCGAAGTCGCCTGTCCAAAGAAGAGGTGAATAACAACGCGACGCGAGGGGCCTTGCGTGCACACGCCGTCACAATGAAGGCCGCCATGGAGTTCGCAGCACCGCCATCGTCTCGCGCAGCGTCTGCGCTCCGTGAGGAGGTCTCGGTCGACGGCTGGAACCAGGCCATGCCCGTGCTGATCGCGTCCAACCGCCTGCCCGTGCGCGTGACTCGCCGCCTCTTGGACGCCTCCAGCGACAGCGAGACCGACAGCGACGGCCTCGTGAAGCCGCGCTTCGAGTGGGACGTCGAGTGGGCGGGCGACCGCGTGATCGAAGCCCAGAACAGCTTCTCGCACCGAGAACTGCAGCAGCGCGGCTCCATCAAGTTCATCGGCCGCATCCCCGAGTGGGACGTGCCCGTGGACGAGCAGCCAGCGCTGGCTGAGAAGCTCAAGCAGTTCAACTGCTTCCCTGTGTTCGTGCCCAAGGAAGAAGCAAGGTTATACTATGAGGAGTACTGCAAGCAGACGCTGTGGCCGACGTTCCATAACGTGGTGGACGTGTACTCGCCCATTGATGTGATCCCAGAGGACGACAAGGACGACAAGCCCGCGCACTTCTGGACGCCAGACACGCAGAAACTGGCGTGGCAGGCGTACGCCAATGTCAACCAACTCTTTGCCACGGTGAGTGGGTCTGTTAATGAGGCGTTTGTTTGGTGCTCTTTCTGACGGCTGCTGTGGGGACTGTGATGTGCAGAAAATATGTGAATTGTATGAGCCTGGGGACGTGATCTGGGTCCAGGACTACCATCTTCTGCTCACGCCGTCGTATATCATCCGCAAGGTGCGCAACGCCAACATCGGACTCTTCCTCCACGTGCCGTTTCCCTCGTCCGAGGTGTTTCGCACGCTGTCGGCTCGTAAGGAGATCCTCCGCGGCATGCTCAACGCCGACCACATCGGCTTCCACCTCTTTGAGTACGTTTAGCTTCTGTACCGTACACGCCTCTCTTCTCACGCTATTCTCCTCTGCATGTTGGCTATTTAGATACGCGCGGCACTTCATGTCTGCTTGCAAGCGCATCCTTGGGCTTTCGTACCACCCTATTCTGCGTGGACAACTGGGAATTGACTATGGTGGACGCCGTGTCGCCTTGACGTGTAGCCACCTGGCGATCGACGCTGGTCGTATCGAAGCTGCGCTGAACGAAGCGCCTGTGCGAGACCGCATCGTTGCTATGCGCCAGCAGTTTCAAGGCAAAAAGATCCTCGTGGGCTGCGACAGCGTCGAGCGACTCAAGGGCATTCCGCTCAAAATGCTGGCGTTTGATGCGTTCTTGTCTCGATGTCCGGACTTTATCGGAAAGGCCGTGCTGATCCAGAAGGGTATTCATCGACGAGGCCGCGTCTACGATTATCTGCAGAGCAAGAAGGAGATCGAGCATGTTGTGTCGTCCATCAATCGCAAGTATCGTGACCGTGCCGGTGGAGATGTGATCGACTACGAAGAGATCGAAGAGTTCCCGTTCCGGGAGCGAGTCGCGTTGTGGCGTGTGGCCGACATCCAGATCACGACAGTGCTACGTGACGGCCTGAACACAACGCCATTCGAGTACATTGTGACCCACAAGACTGCCGCCGGTGTCGTGATTCTCAGCGAGTTCTCTGGAAGTAGCCGTCTACTGAGTGGCGCGTTGACCGTGAATCCGTGGGAGCTTGATCAGCTGATTGATGCGATCCGTGATGCCATGTATATGACGCCGAAGGAGCGCGAGTACCGCCGAGACTGCGACTTCCAGTTTGTATCCTCGAATCCACCACGACGCTGGGCAAAGTGTGTGCTCAGCGATATTGTGAACGCACGCAAGAAAGAAGACACGTTTGTGTACATGGGCACGGGCTTCGGCTTGGACTTTCGTGTGATGGAAGTGAGCGCGAGCTTCCGAGTACGTAGAGCTGCTCTCGCGCAATATCTCAGGGCTTGTGGGGTCTACTATCGTGGATATGTATGGTGTATGCACTGTAGAAACTCACGGAGCCGGAGATCGCACCATCGTATCGAGCAAGCAAGTCGCGCGCTATCTTTCTTGACTACTATAGAACCGTGGCGCCGGACGTGTCCAAGATGCTGGGCGTGCGGTGGCCGGATGTGTCACCGTCCGCGCTGTCGACACTTGAGCATCTCTGCAAGGACCCGAGAAACACCGTTTTCATCGTGAGTGGCTGCAACTGTGACGTGCTGAACGACAAGTTCGGCGGTGTTCCCGGCCTCGGGCTCGTGGCTGAGCATGGATACTTCATTCGGCGAGCGGTTCTGGGCCAGAATGCGCGAATGAGCCATCCGTGGGAACGCAACGGCAACGTGTTCACGACAGAAGCAGCGAGTCGTCGGTGGCGTGACAAGGCAGAGAAGGTGATTGAGCTGTACGTGGATCGCACGAACGGCTCGTCCCTCGAGCGTCGCAGCAGCGCAGTACTATTCCGATACGGCAAGTCGGATTTCGAGTTTGGATCTCTTCAAGCCGCGGAGCTGAAGGAGCACCTGGAGAACGTGTTCGAAGGCTGGCCGCTGGATATCATCCAGGGCAAAGACTACATCGAAGTGCGGCCTGAAGGAGTGGGCAAAGGCAAGGTGATCGGCAACATTCTCGAGACAATGCAAAGGGAAAACACGCCCGCCGACTTTGTCTTGTGCATCGGAGATGACGTTGCCGACGAGCTCATGTTCGAGAAGCTGAATGAGCTCACAGCAAAGTCTGTCATCGCGAAAGGTGCGTGTTTCGTGGGATTTTCACTGCCTGATCAGTATCTGAGACTGACAGGGTGGCTTTGTAGAACGGGTGTACACATGCACAGTGGGCCAAAAGCCATCCAAGGCCGAGTTCTACGTTGACGACTTCACTGATGTCATTTCGCTGCTCAAATCACTCACTGTGCTGTCGACCAAGGTATGGACGGAGGTTGCTGGTCGTGTGATTTGAAGAAATGGTCGCTGATCGTTGGAGTTTCTGTCGCGCAGTCCAACCGCAACTACTCGCTTTCAGATATGCAGTCACTCATGCGCTCGGACAACACACGACCTCTGATGTCGTCCTCTATCCACTCGACGGGCTTCTCGCGCAATGCCGTCTCTGAGTCGTCGTTTCGCCGCACGGGCAGTCGCTTCGCACTGCAAAAAGGACTGTACGTTGCGTCTGAGCATGGGGCGATATCATGTCGCTCAGTATCATGGACTCACACGGATTCCTACGCAGAACAACGGTGCTGGAAGAAGAGCACTCCATCCTCAGCGACGCCATGTCGCCGAACTCTCTTTCTCGCACACCGCACGGCAACAATCCCATTGCTCCAAGACGACGAAGGCGACGATGGACGACGTGGCTCCAGCAAATGGGTGTCGTGGTGCTCCTCCTCGCAATTTTTCAGTGGCGGAAGCGTGTCCAGAACCACCAGGACAAGAAGCTGCTCACGTATCTGGTCGCATCCATCGGAGTCGTCTACTCTATCAACCGCGTGCGAGCCAAGCCCAACAAAGAGTAAAAGGTATGAGGATACGTTCAATATACGCCTCCACAAGGGATGCGCCTCGCAGACTCAGATGGAGATGCCGTTCTCCGCGCACCACTTCTTCATGATGCGCAGGATGTACTCGACCTGAGGGTTGTTGTTGGCCTTGAGCATGTTCATGACTTCCTCCAGCTCCACGCGCGAGGCCTTGCCAGCGACCATGCGCTGGAACACGCCGACACACGCGCCTCGCTTGCCTTCCCAGTACTCCGGGTCCGGGTCCAGACGCTCGAGCACGTCAAAGGCCTTGGCCGCGTACAGGAACTCGCCCATCTTGTAGCAGTCGTGGGCGATGAGCTGCAGCAAGTTGAACGAATCGTCCGAGTTGTCGAGCTTCAAGTACAAGTCCCACGCAGCCGACGGGTTGTGGTTTAGGATGTAGCAGCGGCAGAGCCAGCTCACGAAGCAGTAGTCGCGGCGGTAGTCTTCACGCTGCACGCGCATAAGCGTCTCGAGTGCGTCCTGGTGGGAGCCCGTGTTGCACAAGGCGACGCCGAAGTTCCAGTTGAAGTCGTCTTCGTTGTACAGGTACTGCTTGATCGAGTTGAGGTAGATGTTGACGTCGTCGAACTGCTTGAGGAGATAGAAGCACGAAGCCATACACTGGCGGCCGGGGATCGTGTCACACTCGGTAGGCGACGAGCCAACAAGCTGGAAGTACTGCTGCGCGGTCTTGATGTGCTGGCGTGAGGACGTCGCCTGGCCCAGTGTGGCGTGGACGACACCCTTGAGGATGTACTCCTGTGGAGTGGACGGCTCGATGTCCTTGATGAGGTCGTAGGCCTCCTGCAGCTTGTCGTGCTTGAGATAGTAGATGACGAGATTCAACCGCGCCTCGGGTAGGGAGTCCACAAGCGGAGGCAGCACACGCAGGGCATTTGCTCCGTCTTCAAACACGACCATGTTGTGGCCCACGAGGTCGTTGTTGTCGATGTTGAAGCCGCGGTCCGTGAGCGTTTTGATCTCGTCCTTGGCGGCGTTGCCGTTGTACAGCTTGAACTGGTTACACGCCTTGACATTCACGGCGACGACACTATCCGGGTAGGCCTGTAGGTACGCCTGCATGATCTCAAGCGAGACGTCGTAGTAGTCGAGCTTGTAGTAGCACATCGCGACGTACACGTTGAGTGCAATGTCGTCACGGTTCTCCAGCAGTAGGCGCTTGTAAATGTCGGTCGCCTCCTGGTAGTGGTTCCTCAGGTAGTGGATCGCTGCGAGCGAGAGCTGGTCTTCCTTCGCGTCCGTGAGTTGCTGATGGTAAATGAGCAGCTTGTCCTCATCTCCGAGTTTGTGAGCACAGTGGAACAGTACGCGGTTCTGGAGCACGCCCACAGGCCCCTTGGTCGCCTCCTTCATGGCCTCTTTGTACGACTGCAGGTAGTACATGCAGCACGCGCGGTACAAGTAGATCTCGGGCGACTCGTCGGCATCTCGGATCTGGTCGTAGCAGTCGAGCGAGCGCTGGTAGTTGCCCAGGTGGAAGTACGTGTACGCGAGCCACAGCAGCGTCTTGCGCTTGTCGTCGCTCGTTCCCTTGGCGCCGCTCTCCTCGCTCTTGAGATTGAACTCCAAAATGGCTGCAGCGCCCGTGAAGTCGCGCTTGGAGACCGACTCCTCGACCGTCGGGCCCTTCTTGGTCTTGGCCTTGACAGCCTCCTGCTGCTGCTCACACACACAGAGAGATCCTGTGTTCAGAACCATATACGCACAGAGTGCTATTGGGTTTCGCACACCTTGACGCGCTGCGTCTGCTTGGGCTTGGCGACGTACATCCTTCCCCTCTCCTCCGCACGATCCTATGGAGTATGGGGCCGCTGCTTGGCGTCTCTTCACGGTCTCAGTTGGTCAAGATCACATGGCTCCACACAGGTCCATATGGATCATCCACAAGGATCTGTTCTCAAAACCAGGTGAGGTGAACACAATTCGAGTGATGGTAGCTTCGCTTCCACTCAGAATAGAAGACCGTTCTTGTATTCAAATGTTGTCGTCGTGACATGACAAACGACGCCAACAACACAACGAGAAAGCGATGGGGATGGAGATGGAGATGAAGAAGGCGCTGTAAATAGCGTCCTCTCTGTGCGGGTGCTTCGGAAGGTTGACATAGAGATGGCAGTGAATGGAGTGCGTTTACCTGCCCCCTACGTGACCGTGATAGGCGCTTCTGTGCTGACTTAGGCTGTTCCAGTCCGCCGTCTATACTTGGCTGCAACCCAAGAAGCCAAGCTCACACCAGCTTGGCTTGCCTCGCCCGTTTTCCACGGAGGCGTTTGCTCCAATGGGAGAAAGGAGAAGAGGCAGCACGCGGATGGATGAAGGGCTGTATGTGTGGTATTTCAGGGCTATATATATAGCACGCGCGACTTGCCAACGCGGACGGCAGCGGGCAGTGGGCTACTTATGGAAATGACACGGCGATTCGAGGGCCAAGCCGGAAGAGAAACCAACTCCCAGGCCCGCAGCGACGGCCAAGCGCTCGTGGAACTACGTCTGCCGCTTTTGCCTCACGCCTCACGCCCACGGCTCCGCCTAGGACGACGACTCACGCGGGTGTGTAGACCGCCATAGAGACGCACGTGACGCCGCTGTCGACGACGCAAC
This sequence comes from Pythium sukuiense, assembly GCA_023334995.1. Taxonomy (NCBI): domain Eukaryota; phylum Oomycota; class Peronosporomycetes; order Pythiales; family Pythiaceae; genus Pythium; species Pythium sukuiense. Next base: position 37,647 of record JAADVL010000118.1, read on the forward strand.
GAGACGAGGCCGGCGGCAGCAGTCCGGTTCGAAAGGAAGGCAAGCGTGGCGGGCCATCGCACAGGTCGTTCGACCTGCATACGAGAGTGAGCCTGAAGCACGTACTCTCTCGAGCGAGCAGCCCCGCCAAATCCTCGAGCTCCGGCAGCCGCGCGGGCATCCCTCAACTGTCTACCACTGCCGCCAGCACCAACACAGACGCATCTCGGCCCGAGGCATCGGCTCGTTGGGCGCAATCGCGCCCGGCTTCGCTGCGATTCGCCGCAGACCTCGTCCTCGACGGCAAAGGCAAACGACACAACAACGCGATGAGTGACGGCGGCCACGGACGGCGACTCAGCGTGGTCGAGCGCACGTACCGGATCGTGGACCCGTTCCGCATCGAGCGCGATGAGAAGACACACCTCAAGCCTGCGTATGTCAACAACCAGATCCGGACGTCCAAGTACACGTGGATCAACTTCTTCCCGATCTGCCTGCTGCAGGAGTTCCGACGGGTACGAAGCGGAGGATGATGACAGCGACTCCTTCCTCGAATGCTGCTAACTCTCTCTCTCTCTCTCTCTCTCTTTGTTTATTTGGTGTATTGACAGAGCGCGAACATGTACTTCCTTGCGATTGCAGTTCTGCAGTCGATACCAGTCATCTCCCCACTGACGCCTTTCACAGCCATCGCACCACTTGTCATGGTTGTGAGCGTCAGTCTGCTACGTGAAGCCGTAGAGGATCGGAAACGACGGCAGCTCGATCGGCTCGTGAACGGGAAGCCCGTTGTCGCCATCCGAAATTTTGAAGAACGAGGAGAGCTGTGGGAGTCAATTGAAGTCGGCGATATTATTCGTATCTCCGAACGTGACGTCATCCCGGCGGATGGAATCATATTATCAAGCAGTGAGGACGAAGGCACTTGCTTCATCGATACCAGTAACCTGGACGGCGAAGCCAATCTGAAATCGCGCGAGGCCCTCAAAGCGACGCTCGACTTTCGCTTCGATCGGTCCGACCGAGACAAAACGAGGTATTTCGTGAAATGCGAGCAACCCGACCAAGATTTGTACCGGTTTTCAGGCAATATCTCAGTCGACTCCAAGCTGTACAGTCTGAGCGAGAAGCAGTTTCTGCTGCGAGGATCGACGCTGATGAATACCAAGTGGGTCAATATGCTCGTCGTCTACACTGGCCACGAGACAAAGATCATGAAGAACGCACGCGATCCCCATCACAAGATGAGCCACGTCGAGGGCATGATGAACAAAACCGTCGTGCTCGTGTTTCTGCTGGAAATGCTGCTTTGCGTGCTGGCAGCAGCCGTGCATCAGGTCAGCCACGGGGAGGATCTGTGGTATATGGCTGGGACAGACCCTGAAGAGTCAGTGGAGTGGATTCTACTCTTCCTCTCGTTTGTCGTGCTCATGAACACTCTGATTCCCATCTCCCTCGTCGTCACAGTTGAAGTCGTCAAGGGTGCACACGCCAAATTCATCATGTGGGACGATCGAATGCGTTGCGCAAACGGCCAAGGCGCGATCGCGAATACGTCCTCGCTCACGGATGAGCTAGGCCAAGTCAAGTATATCTTCACAGACAAGACCGGCACGCTTACCATGAACCAAATGGAGTTCCGCAAGTGCAGCGTCGACGGCGTGATATACGGGATCCACGACAGGAAGCTCGACACATCGACATCCATCGCGGCACCACGAGCAGTCTCGATATCTTCTCTCGACGTCATGACGCAACAGCATGCAAGTCTACGGCACGATTCCTTCCAAGCAAGCGGGCACACGATGATTGGAGATATGAAGAACGTTGCAGCTTTCAAGGGATATTTACGAAATCTGGAGATGAAGGAGAGCCGTCTCGCGTTGGCAATGGCGATCTGCCACACCGTCGTGTGCGAAGCCGACTTGTCATCTGCCACTGGCGGTGGTGACGTCAAGTACAACTCCGACTCGCCGGATGAATGCGCACTCGTAAGAGGCGCGATCTCTATGGGTGTCAAACTACTGGCACGCAATGGCCAGCACATGTTCCTCTCTCTCACGGAAGAAGGCCGAGAAAAGTCGTACCTCAAGACCGTGACGTACACGCTCTCGTATGAGATCCTTCGCGTTCTGCACTTTTCAAGTGATCGGAAGCGGATGTCGATCATCGTTCGTGATGCCGACAATCGGATCAAGTTGATCTGCAAAGGCGCAGACAGTGTGATTCTCGATCGATGTGAAGAGTTTCTGTCTCCAAAAACCGTCACGATGGAGCACGTTACCCAGTTTGCGGCTGAAGGCTTTCGAATTCTTCTCTTCGCGGAGCGAGTTCTCGTAAGTAACTGGTGACGGAGCGTCTGGGGTATTATACTGACTGACTTGTGAACGCAGGAGGAGAAATACTACGAGTTGTGGGAAAACCGATACGTCGAAGCCGAGCTCGACATGCACGCAAAAGATGAGAAGACGGAGTCACTGATTGAGGAGATGGAGAGCAAGCTGACATTGATTGGGTCCAGTGGTACGTCCCACAACACCTTTGTACTGTGGTTTCTCGCGCGTGTTATTCATCATTTGTTTGTGTTGTTGAAGCCGTAGAAGACAAACTCCAAGAAGGTGTCCCAGAGACGATCTCTCTCTTCCAAAAGGCAGGCATCAAGGTAATGGCAGCACCCCCTTTGGTCTGTGCAGCTTCGATTCTGACGATTCCAGTGTGGATGTAGATATGGGTTCTCACGGGTGACAAGCTCGAGACATCTCTCGAAATGGGCAAATTATGTCGCGTGGTGACGCCAGGAATGAAAGAAGTCATCCTTCAAGCCGTTACGCGAGATGATATGACCAAGGCACTGGAGAATGCCCTACAAGACGCTCGAGTATGTACCAACAGATCTGCTTTGTCTGCCGCCACTTACTGACACAGACTGTGACAACAGGAAAATCAAGCGTTGATCATCGAAGGTGCTTCGCTCACATGTGCGCTGAACTCTGCGAATCGGGACAAGTTCCTTCAACTCGCGTTGAAATCAGCGACCGTGATCGTATGCCGGACGTCGCCACTCCAAAAGGCACTTGTTGTCGAGATGGTTAAGAATGGCGTTCCCTACGTCACTCTCGCCGTCGGAGATGGTGCAAACGACGTGAGCATGATCCGCTCCGCTCATGTCGGTGTCGGAGTCATGGGTCAGGAGGGAATGCAAGCCGTGCGAAGTGCAGACTACGCAGTCCAGCAGTTCAGCCATCTCGGGCGGCTTCTCCTCCACCACGGGCGGCTGTCATACATCCGCACATCGCAGTGCATCAACTACTTCTTCTACAAGAACATCGTCTTCACGCTGCCGCAATTCATTTTCGGAATCTTCTCAGTCTACAGTGGCCAGGTATGTCTTTCGCACGCATTCCCTACTCATGTGTCGTTTCTCACTGAAGTGTTGGTGCCTTGCTAGACGTTCTTCTGCGATCTGTACATCACGGCCTACAACGTTTGCTTTACGGCGCTACCCGTGATCGTGCGTGCAGTCATGGAAATGGATCTGCCCGAGAAAATCGCTGAGACTTTTCCCGAGCTGTACCGATCCGGAGCCCACAACGAGTACTTCTCCTTGCTCACGTTCATGAAATCAGCATCCCTCGCGACATTCCAGGCCATCGTACTCACGCTGGTGCCTGTCTATCTCTTCCAAATGGGCGACGCCATTCAGAGAGATGGCACGGGTGGGGATCTTTGGATGGGCAGCGTCGCGTCGTTCTACTATATCGTTCCGATCGTGCACTTCCAGATTTACTACGAGACGTGGAACTGGAACACCGTGGTGTCATCGGCGTACGCCGGCTCGCTCGTCATGTTTTTCATCGCCATCGCAGTCTACGACAATTTCACCGGAGCGGTCGAAGGCGTGTGGGCCGCGGAAGTCGTGACACCGCTCTTCTGGCTCGGCTTCGCGTTGTCAACGATGATCTGCATCATGCCGTGGCTCGCCTACCAAGCGTACGTGTCTTCGATTTCCAGTACAAGCTTCTCTCCAGACTTGGTTGACTGACATCTTTGATGGCGTACCTTACAGGTATGAAGAAAACTTTGTGACCACGAATCCTGTCCATATCCTCCGGCGGGTGCGTTTCTTCAACAAAATCCTCGATTCGTCCCAAGTACATTGTCAAAACGACCCAACTGCTCTCTCGACGGGACCCACTGAAGGCGGCCAGCTGCTCGTTGCACGATGAAAGCCCTGGGCAGATCAAGCAGCCGAGAACTCATAGACACATTGACGCCTCCCGCCTCGAGCTGCAGACGTCTCGAAACCCCCTCGGTGCGGGCTCACACCCTGCCGTATTAGGTTAGAAGTTCCCCCTCACAGTCGTAGCTGGTGTCGCAGAGCTCCAGAAACTACCTGGACAATCCACACCACCACAATATGTCTCTCAAAGGTGACTCCTCGCACAAACGCATGTAAGACGGCAGTTCGTCACCATGGATTCGGCCATGCTTCTCTCACAGCTCACCATGACAGCTATTGATAGCCAGCGTGGTGTCCTTCGTGGCTGCCAATATTACCACACAGTCTCGCAGACAGCGCCATCCTCATTGCCACAAGCTCTCGTCGTGAAAGACTCTTGTTCGTCTGGGCGCGATGACGGATGCCACGGGGGGCGACAGCCACGCTCCACAGAACACAGGTCCGTCCGCTGGTCTCATCGCGACGGCCGAGCACCACGGACCCCTGCTGAGCCTCATCCAGGCCAGCGACACCACTCGCGTCGACCTGGCACGCACGCTGTTCTTTCAGTATCTGCCGAAGCGAACAGCTCAACGACTGCAGGCCATGGACCGCGTCCACTTGTCGTGGTTCATCCGCCTCTTCTGGGCCAGTCAGTGCGTTGTGATAGCGCTTGCATTCTTCGACACGACTCAATATGCGCTTCTCAGTCTCATCGTACCCATTGGCAGTGTGGTCCTCGCGGTGCCGGCTCTTGTCGTTTCGACAGGCAGCCTCAGCCTCAAGATGCTGGGTCTTCTCTGGCACGAAAGCGAGTTTCGATGCGCGCTCACGCTGAATTCCTTCCAGTGGCTCGCCGTCGCGTCGACCTTCCGGGATCTTCGCTGTCTCGTGTGTGTGGTCGAGTGGTGGGTCGTGCAGCTCGCGTTTACTGTCGACGCGGACTTTCGGCTGTACGCGCGACGCCTCCATCCGTCTGCATCATCGACGGTAGTGTCCCTTGCATATCTGAGCTCATCGCTGACCGGTCTTCTCCGCAACAGCTTCAAAACTATCATCACCATCAACGAACAGAGTATTTCAGCAAACGATATCCTCCAGTGGGCAGCGCCGCCACTCGTGCTGCTGTTGCTGAAGAATATCCATTACCAACGGAGGCAGCGGCACGGGCGACGAATCAATCCCGAAGGCTCCAAGACTGTCACCGTATTGGGCTCGATCGTCAAGGCGCGGTTGATGCTGGTGGATGCGGAAGAAGCCGCACAACTAGAGCGGCCGCAGCGGCCAGGGTCTCCGCTGGGTATTCCCATCATGCGCTCGAACCTGACGGTCAAGTGCATCGATCCGACCAAGACGCTGTGCCGAACAACATTCCCACTGCCCAGTGAAGGGGTCAGCGTCGTCCGTTTGATTTTCCTGTACACGACTGGAGTTGTGAGTTTCATCGCCACATGCTACGGTGCAATTGCGTCTCAAGTCCGATTAGGGACGGCCGACTGGTCGCCGTACACCACATCCATCTGCGTCGCTGCTCTGCTTGGGGCGTTGGGCTTTTGTGGCACAAGCGCGTGGTACTACAACCGTGACCTGTTGCGAGTGCTCCTGTGTACGTTTGACGTAGTGATCTCGTCGCTGCTGTTTAACTCAGCTGCACTGCTGCTCTGCTCCATGTACTCGTGGGACCTGCGATGTATCAACGTCATCTCGTGGTGGGTCTGGTTTCACTGGATCCTGTTTTTCGACGCACTCACACCCGCCGTTCGCCAGCATTTTGCGATGAAAAAGGTAACCATCACGCCCACCGTGCTCTTCGCTCTCTATGGTCTCGCCGGTCCACTCGCGCTGCTCTATGGGTACAAGGACGTCTTCCTCGCCGACCGCGTGCTGTTCGCCCACGTTCGCATGTCCACACTACTCGTGTCCCACATCTTGACTCTGTGGATTCTCAACATGCGGCTCGTGTGGGACTTTGGCATACGCGATGACGGCGAGCTCAACTCGATCACCGACCTCGTCGAGTACCCTGCTCCGGCAGACGCCGTCTTCACACACTACTCCCGCACCACCTCTCGTCGTTCGTCGGTCGTCTCGATCGTCCCGACGATGTTGAATCAGACGCTTCTGCTGCCGTCCCCTTCGCCACAGTCGTCGCAGTCGCCTCCACTCCCTGTGACGCCGCCGCCCGCGTCGTTGGCGCCACTGATAGAGTCCGGCACTTCGTCTTGATCCCACGAGGCCATGCGACGTGTGGCAGCAGCTAACAGGGCTACACTTCTGAGTGCAACCTCCGTAATCGGATATCCAATGCGTTTACACAGGCTGCAATGCGTCCTTTCATGATCCATCAGCGCACCAGATCGACAGCATCATGGGCTTTCTGCGGCGCAAGAAGCTGGATATCCGCGTGCCCACGGGCAAAGACGCCGTCAACTTCCGCAAGCTGCTCTTCCTGCCCATCGCCGACACCAAAGACCTGCTCACCAACAAAGAATGGGACCGTGTACGTCAGCATCGTATTGCTGCCAGTCGCTTGAGCGGCCTTGCTCACCTTGTGTACTGTGTCACTAGTTGGATCTGCGATGTCTGACGCTGATGAAGACCAAGATGCTGCGCGCGTCGTGTATTGCACGAGGCCTCATCAAGAAAGGCGGCAAGCGTGCGCTGGTCCAGCGGCTCACGGTGTCACTTGTGGAGCAGAAGAACGCTGGTACAGCCTAGCAAATCGTAGCAAAGGACGACCATTGCCGAGCCACTGACACGTTTTGTTGATACTATGTTTGTAGAATTCTTCAGACGGCAGGAGGAGGAAACCGAGTACCAGCGGCAGCTTGACATGATGGGCAGTGTGTGGACGTTCGGATCTGGGTTCGCGGGTCAACTCGGCCACGGCGACGTCGAATCGAATGGAACACCTCGACTGATAAAACGACTGCGAGGCAAAGGTATCGCGCAGGTATACGCGGGCTTTGACTCCGACGTGGCGTTTGCTGTGAGCCGCACGGGCGACGTGTACGTGTGGGGCAAGCGCCGCGGTCCCACAGGACTTCCCGCGGACAGCTCCCTCAGTGACTTACTGAGACGCACGTACCGACGGAACGATCTTGACTCGAGTGATGAAGAAGGCGAAGACGAAGATGAAAGCGACCGTGTGAAGCAAGCTGCTGGTGACAGGAACGAAGAAGACGAAGGTGAAGTTGACGACGAGGAAGAAGACGGAGGAGACGAGGACTTCGTGCATCCTGTCAAGCTCTTCAAGCTGTGTGGTGAAGGCGTGAACTGCATCGCCGTCGGTCGAGTCCACTGTTGTGTGAAAACCAAGGATGGCGACGTATTCACGTGGGGGCAGAATGATCACTGCCAGTTGGGTGACGAACTCAGCCACCATCTGAGTGAAGCCAAGGCCAAGAAGTCTCGAGTGAGATACGGCGTAGACGTCCAGGAGCCGCAGCTCTGGGAGCGCACGATCCCAGAGACGTGTGTGATTTCCGCGGTCGCCGTGGGCACAAACCACACCTTCGTCGTCACGAATAGCTTCAAAGTGCTGGCATTCGGGCAGACGTTTGTCACCGACGAGTTGTCGAGTCTCTCGCGATCGCTGGCCAAGCTGCAGGTTGTGCAGATCTCGTGTGGAGCCATGCATGCTGGCCTCGTCACGACCAACGGGCAGGTATACACGTGGGGAAGTGGCGACGGCGGGTACGTTTGATTGCTGAGCCTGCGAAACAATGATTCAGGCATTGACCAAGATGCGTTTGCTGCAGACGGCTCGGCCATGGAGACACAGCATCATACGTCAACCCCAAGTTGGTGGAGGCGCTGCAAGAAGACGTGATCTTCGAGCTGTCGTGTGGCTGCTGGCATACTGTCGCGATCGTGTTGATTCCTCCGCTCGTCAAGGGCGGTGTCGTGTATACGTGGGGCAGTGGACGCCTCGGTCAGCTCGCACAGGGTGGTACACAGATATCGACAGTGCCTGGCCTCGTGACTGACTTGTTGATCACGCATGTGCTCATCAAGAAAGTATGCGCTGGGATGTTCCACAACGTCGCTCTGTCGGTTGACGACGAAGTCTTCAGTTGGGGCAGCAACACAAACGGATGTCTCGGTCGTCCTGAGGAGCTCGCTGATCTGGAAGAGAGCTTCTGTGCCGTGCCAGGCAAAGTCGAAGGTCTAGATGCCTTCGTTGGTCGGCCTTGTTCAGGTTCGTTCGACGCCATGTTGGCGTTGCTTGTGGCTTGATTTGAGTTGACACTGACGGACGCCGTCGTTGTTTTGAAGTCGCCTGTGGGAAGGAGTTCACGCTCGTTGCGACCAAGCCGTACCTCGGTCCGACGCGCGAAGAGCTCGAACGTCGTGCCGAAGAGCGTGCTGAGAAGCTCGAGCGCATCCGTCGACAGGCTGTCAACGTACAGGGAGACAAAGCGCAGCAACTTGAGCGTATCCATCGGGACAAGATCGCCGTCATCGTCAAGTTCCTCAATGCGTCGTTCCCGAAATGCTCCATTTGTACAATCGGCACAGTGTGTCCTGGCTTCCAGCGAGATTCGATCAACCCAGCGATGTGTCGGCACTGCATGCATGAGCGACGAAAGCACGACGACCTGCGTAGTGAGAACGACCGTCGGGTGACATTAGAATATTTATACGCCGTCATTGACAAGCTACAAGTTACCATTGACTATAGCGGCATTCGCGACATTGAGCGCGAGCAAGAACTGGAAGAAGAACTGGAATCGTAGTAGACTTTGGTGCTGTCTGGCTCACGTTGTGCTGTCTTCTTCGTCGCGAGTGAGATTGGTTCTTCTCCGTCTCGCCGTCAACTTCCACAAAGGCAACAAGCTGCACCACTTTGTCAAGTTGAGGTCACGGCGAATACGAGCGACATCCATGGCGTAGAGTGCAAGCGCGATGCTGATGAAGGCGACCAGTGACTTGGACCGCAAGAAGCGCGTGCGCTTGAGGATGATCACGTCTCGGACGATGAAGGCGACGGTGAGCCAGAGAAACCCACGGTAAGGATCCACCTTCCGGATCATGGATACGCCACGCCGTATGATCCACGAAATACTCAGAGCAGACGAGTTCAGGTAGTCATGGTTGGCTTTCATCACTGCTGCCCACGAGAGGATGTCGCCAAAGTCAACGATTCCGTTGCGGTCAAAGTCGAGTGCATCCAGATACACGTTCGCCACCTCAGCTGAGATGCGCTCGCCGAGGATGTTGAACACGAACTGTGAGACTTCCGCTGCGTCGAGAGTCATGCTTCCATCGGTATCCAAGAGGGAGAAGATGAGCTTCATCATTTCGACCTCCGGTGGAGCAAGAAGCTACATGGGAAAAACAATCCGGTGAGAGTTGTCCTAATGCTGTCACGAAGGAGTGACGTACTATGAATGCCATACCTTGGAGCGATGGTGAGCATTGGTTTTGACGTCCTTCTTCTTGGCACCCACATTCTCGGCCTCAGCAAAGACGACAATATCATCGTTCGGCTCGTCGATTTGCATCCACTTTACGGCTTCTTCATCGAGCACACGGCGAAGAGCTTGTGGATGCATCTCACTGGTGCGGCGCCGAGTCGCTTCTGAATATCGATGAGAGCGTTGTCAGATGGAAAATGCACACCATCACACGTAAAATGTTTGCCGACCTGTTGGATCTTCGTACACCTTTGCCGTACTCGACTCAGGGTCATCCGAAAAGGAGGAAACTGTCTTGGTGTGTAGGGGCTGAGGTGCGGATGAGGATCGGCTTCTCGCTCGCCCAGAGAGATGCAACACGTCCTCGAAGAAGTCCTTACTCGCTGGTAGAAATGGCAGTGTTTGGCGGAACTGGCGCCAGATATCTTGGCTGCGCTCGACACTCACAAGGCCCGGAATCGGATGCGTCACGGGCTCGACTTGCTTGACTTCGAGTCGAAATGGACTGCGGTGAACGATCAGAAAGCCCGCCTGTTTGAGCCAGCTTCAGATGTCAGTCGAGCCACTTCCACACGTTACGGTCGTGTATTTCTCACCTTGTTTCCGTTTGTATCGCAGTAGTTTGCAGCCGAAAACACTGTGATCAGCGGTGGCACCGATCGGTCATCACGCTTGTCGAGGGCGTCGTAGTCGTCCGTGCTGAAATGGTACATGTACCCTGCTTCTTCGTACTCGTGTGCGCGAATCACACCCAGTAACGAGTTTCTCGCCAGAAATCCGAACAGTGCAGGAGCATTGAAGTAGAACGAACATCCTCGCACCTACGAAGCACACTCTTTCCATCAGATTCGCCTCTTCTCAGTCCTAGTGTCACCCAGGACGACTCACTTGGTTTGTTGTCCATTGCGGCTCCGCTGATGAACCATCTAGCCACCAACCACACAAGGTTAGTAACCTTCTCGTCCATTTCAATGGGAAGGCGTTGAACAGGCGAATACCGCGGTGGTCCACGACAGGATCGGCCCACAGCAGATCGCACAGCGGTCCTTCCATGGGCACTTCTCGTCGCCGCTCGATGCTATCAATGTCTTGTAGCGTGCTAATGTCAGGGGAAATACCACCATGGACACAGAGGAAATCGCCACGCGGCGTGTGGAGCAGCGCCGCGATGGGCATGGACTGGAAGCACGAGACGAAGTGGTAGTAGACCGAGAGTCCGTACTTGACGCGGCACTCGTTGCGGAAGCCGTAGAACGACGAGATGGTCTCGCATTCGTGGTTGCCGCGCAGCAAGAACACTTTCGTGGGGAACTGATGCATGCGCAAGACGTGGGTTATCAGCATTATATGGCATCATGAACGATATACGAGGTTAGAGAGAGAGAGAGGCGACGTACGCGGAGTTTGAGCAGCAGCAGATACAGCATGACCTCACAGGAGAACGCGCCGCGGTCTACGAGCACAGATCGGGTCCATCAGCTCACGCAGACACAGCTACAGCATCTATAGTACTACGTACCAACGTAATCGCCCAAGAAAAGGAGTCGCACGTCGTTGTCTAACCACCATTTCCCCCATTGGGCTGGTCAAATCCCCCACGGGTTTATAGCATCATATGACAACGTACGAGCGAGATTGTCGAGCCCAACGCTCTCCACGAGCTGCAGCAGGTCGTAGAACTGTCCATGGATGTCTCCGAACACTACGCATCGTCATGTTCCCACAGAGAAGTCAGTCTTCAGGTTGCGTTCTCCATGTTCAATCAAGTTCAACTTGCTCACCGTAGGTCGTGGCGCCGTCCACGTGCACCATGTTGGGCTCGTCGTTCATGACGTCCTGCGCCTCGTGGATGATGGCCAGTGAATCCTTCACGGACAGCGCCGTCTGCTCCTGGAACAGCGCGGAAAGGGCCCGAGGATCCATCACGGACGGCATGCTGCGGCGTCGCGCCATATTCAACATGTCGGTTGATTTTGTTGGTGAAAACGGGGAGAAAGTGTTGGAGGTAGTACTGTGGTGTATCGGCTTAAGTACGGAAAAATACCAAGTTGAAGTTGGTTCGGTGTGTTGCTGTTTTTGTTGTCGGATCGACGGGAGTTGGAGGTGTGACGACGGCGTGTCCACAAAGTAGCCATCTCAGGTGGAGAGGAGGAAAAAGAGAACGGACGGAGGAGAGCAGAGGACGGGAAGAGCAGGGTGGAGAAAAGCCTCGGCTGTTCTTTTCCAACCTCCTCTTTTGAGCGACTGAGGGGTCAACTCTGTTGACTTCGAGTTTGTTCGATCTGTGTGCGGGAACTATCCACAGGCTGTATCTTGTACTTCTGAAGCTTGTACTTCTGAAATATCTTCGTTTTCCTTACGGGCAGGCAAAGAGGCGAGAAGGAAGTGAGGGGTTTATCGCATTCATCAGTGGCAATCCCAGAAGACAGCGATCTTCGGCCAAGAAGCAGACTCCGATGCGGGCAGCTGTGCATCATGGATTCTTCGATTGTGAACGCTACAGCTGTATCGTGTTCACAGTTTTGTCTCGAAGAGAACTTGGAAGAACGCAAAATCCAAACTCGCTTCAGCTGGGATTCTCTTTCTGTCTTCCATCCGAACCAAGACAACTAACATCTTTGTTTTCTTGCTGTCCCTGAGGAAAATGAACACGGAAACAACGAAACAAGTTTTTGGTTCTGTTCACAGTTTAGTGGGCAGGTAAGTTGTGCCATATAAGAACCCATCAGGTGCTTGAGTGGGGGGGGGACTGCGTGCATAGAGAGCTTCAACAACTCCTTGTTTTGTCGATGGATACAGTGGCCCGTTTATGTGAGGAGTCTTCGCACTGTAACGCTAATCGTTCATTCCGTGGCCACATTTTCGAACGAACTTCGCGCGAAGGGGCGCGTGATGGCCCCAGCATCCAGTGAATGAGTGACACACGAGGGGCCTCCTGGCGGTCGTCAGTTCGCACTGCGAACGCATTTTCGATGTCCACGGCTTCGCTTCCGTGCACGCCACACACACCACGCCGACTCTCTGCCTCTGGTTCGTTCGATGGCTGCTCCCTTTGAAAAAAATCTACAGCCGTGGCGTCTTCACTCTGTATGAACGTGAGTCAAGAAACGATGGCGTCATATCGAAACGCCTGTACATTTTAGTGAAGCCTGCACGAAACCCAGTCGTTCAGTCCGTCCGCACAGTGGACGGAGTGAACGCCGTCCTCCCACCGGCTCTCATTCTTGATTTTCTTCCCCTCTCCTCTGCCCCGCGTCTTCTTTCCCCATCCTCTTCCTCCTTCCTCACTCTTCCATTTCCACGGCAACCTGACACGAATATGGAACTCCGCAAGCGAGACAAGCCGACGGCGGCGCTCGTGCTGCAGCGCGAAGCTCTCATCTCCCGCGCCACCAAGCGCCAGCGCAGTGCGCCCTTGACACCGCAGACGAGCAAGCTCAAGATCCCGGGGTCTGGAGCCTCTATTGACGTCGCGGACGAAGGCGACAACGGCAACGAACCGGAAAGTGACGTAGATCCCGATTACCAGGACGCCTCTAATGCTCCCACGCGTGGGCAACGCACGCGTACTGACCGGGGTTTGACGTTCCTACAGACCGCGCGCGAGCACAACGTCCCCGTGCGATCGGGCAAGTGGAACACAGCCGAGGAGCTGTACCTCCGTAAGCTCGTGCAGCTCTTCACCGCCGGGCTACTGGATATGAACGACCCACGACTGTCGCTGCGCGTGTGGCTGAGTAAGATGCTGAGCTGCTGCCCCATGCGCATCTCCAAGAAGCAGTCCCAGGGCGAGGACTTCCAGGGCAAGGCCAAGTACAAGATCAACCGCACCCGCGTCTTGAACATGAGCCAGAAGGACTTTGTCGAGCACTGGCGCGAAGTCGGCATCCTCCGTGCGAATTTCCTCCACAACTGGGCGCGAGAGGAGTTCGGGCGGTGGTGCGGCACGGAAAACGCCGTGCATTTCGAGGACTGGTACCGCAACATCATCGAGAAGCTGCCCACGCCGGAGCTCGTCATGGGCCCCAAGCACGTCAAGCCACGGGAAGTCATCCAGATGCCTCCGTGGGAGATCATCAAACACGAAGTGGTCGAGATTGACGCCGCACGGAAGAAGGCGAACGCGTCACAGACCAGCCATGAAGACGAAGACAGCGAGTCGGAGAACGACGAGGAAGAAGAAGCAGACAACGACGAAGACGACGAAGAAGACGAGTCTTTGAGTCTGCCGAGCCCGGTGAGCGTATTGGATGACAGGATGGCGTGCCATGGGTCATGTTGCATGATCTCGGAGGCCGACATGGCGTTGCTCGCCAGTCAGGAGCTCTCGGAGCCGTCGCATCTGTACCAGTTAGAGCTCACGATGGACACGTGGTCGGCGAGAGAGCAGGAGCAGTACGAACTGTGGGAGGCACCACCACAGACGCTGCACACTCCTACGCCTTCGGGTGATTCCAAGCCAACCATCGTGCTGGATTTCGGTCCGCCAAGCATGTGGAACACGGAAGGATCGAACGCCACCAAGGATACAGGATCGCCTGGTACGAGCGCCTGGGTCGACGAACTGCTGTGCGACGACACGCTGCTGGCGTTCGACCCGACGCTGCTCCTGCAGACCGACCTCCCGATCGAGATGCCGCCCGAGACGTGGTTCCAGCAGCTCTCCGTCCAGCTGTAGTCCTTCTTGCGTAGCCTTTCTTCTGGATGTCCGGACGTCCGTGTATGCGTGGTTGTGTGAGTGTGCCATCACCAGATCTTCGTCTCTCTAATGTTATGCTGCTTGGTTGCGTCGTCGACTCCCATCTACTGGCTCGTAGTCTCTGGTCTGGATGCATTGCGAGACGGTGAGCCTCCTCTGGACGCCAGAGACCTCATCGTCGCGAGCTGGTCGAGCGTCTTCTGGATCTCTTTCTGCAGCAGCTCCAGCTTGGCTTTCTCAGTCGTGAGCTCCTCCCCTCCGTGGTACTTCGTTCGAATGCGAGTTAGCTCCTGCGCCAGTGCATTGACTTTATCCACAGTCGCCCACGTGCTCGTGAGGATCGTTCTCAACTGGTGGCTCGTGTACTCTTCGTCGTCCACATCCAACTCGGCCGGCTGTCCTCGCCGTTCTCGCGACTGGAGACTCATTCGAGCGTTCTTTCCCAGTAGATCCGCTGCCGTCGTCACCATCACAGCACGCTGGAGCTCTTCCCAGTCCGGACGCGGCGTACAAGACCGCTGTACGTGGGCCAATTCCATCTCGAGTGCCTCTGTTTGAGCTTCCACATCCGCCTTCGTCGCTGCCAGAGCCTTCACTTCATTGCGGACGTCGAAGATCTCTTCCGTTCGCTTCCGGGCTTGCTCTTGGCGCTTCGAGATCTCCTCAAGCAGCTCGTAGCGTCGCTCGTGGGCATTTGAAAGCCGCTTGTTCAACGCCACCGTCGGCTCTGTCGTCGCTGTTGGCAGATTTGCAGCCGTCGCTACGGCGGCCAAGCCTCCCGAGACCAGCACCCTTGTTCCGATCGTACCGCCCATCATCGAGTTCTTGCGTCCACTAGGCGAGGACATCGTCATCCCCACCATCGCGTCCTCCATGCGCTTGGTCTTCACTTTGTGGACGAGCTCCTCTTTCTTCATTTCACCCAGCACCACTGTGATCTCCTTCTTGAGCTCACTCGCTCGTGTCATGTGGTCATTGATCGTCGACCGCATCTCGTTGCACGCCCACATCCGCAGGTCCTTGCGGCGACGCAGCGTCGTGATACGTTCCTTGACCTTCTCAACCAGCAGAGTCTGGTCCACGTGTAGCTTGAGCAGGTTCTTGCCAAAGTCGGTGCGATTCCGCTGCACGGCACAGTCCAACGAGGCCGCCGAGAGCGCAACGAACGACGCGATGGTCTTGGCGATCTCCTGCTCACGGGCTCGGATATGACGCGGCAGCTCATTCGTATGCATAGTGGTCTCTCGCAACTTGGCTTCTAGTCGCTGGATCGCCGTTTCCTTATCGTAGATGCTCTCCATGATCCCATGGTAGAGCTGCGTGTACCGTACTGCCACTCGCCGATCACCTAACATCGACTGTGGATGGTGTCGGGCAGACTTTGTTGGACTGGAGGACAAGAACCTACGCCAGCATGCTGACTCGAGTCCGTCAAGAAACTGCTGATGCGTCACACTGTCCGGAATCTGGGTGTGAAGCTGAGCTGTGAGCCGTTGCAGCAGGCTGAAGGCCTCTTCAGGCCCCATCGTGGACTGCGTGGTGACGTTTTCCACTCGAACGATCTCCTCCAGAACGCTCACGGACCGGAAGTTCTCGCCTGCACGTCCACGTGGAGTCGGTTGATGTGGATTATGGATTGGGTTGCGTGGGCTTGGCCGAGCTGGAGGTGGCCGAGGAGACAGACCGACGCATGGTGCGACTCTAGAAGATGACGACGCATCGCGAGCGGACCGCTTGTGGGCGTACGTCGCCTTCGTGTCTGAAGATCGCGGCGACGAGAGCGTGAGCAAACCGTCCATACTTACTGGCTGCAGGTTCCTCGCATTGCTTGGGCAGTGTGAACGCTCTTGGCACTTGATCTTCCCAGGTCCGCCGCATATTTATAGGATGAGAGATACCGCTGAGAGTCAGATCTTGGCCATCACCCCTTCATTAATTCTCCGCCTTTGAGCACCATGGGCCTGACGAGCTTCCGCTGCATGCGAGCCATCCTCCTCATCTTTCTCTGTGTCACGCGACTCGCGTTCTTCGTGAAGGGCGATGGCCTGGGCGCGAGCAATGTGAGTCAACCATACTACACAAGCTCACAGCTTGTCACCGACCTTAGCCAACCCGTTGTGAATGCCCTAGGAATCCTCGATCTGCGTCCAGACCGAGCGTGCGATCCGCGCGCTGGTCGTGAACGAAGAACAGGCCAAGAACGGCGTGGAGGGCGGCGTGATCATCTCCAACGACTGCAAGAAGCTCGTCTCCGCCAACGTCATGAGCTACCGAAGCGACGAGGAGCAGAAGACCTTGTGCGACAACTCGTGCTACGCGACCATCCTCGAGAAGTACAAGACGCTGCTCGCGAACAACTGCTTTGCCAGCGCAGACACGGACGAAGCTGCAAGTGCCACCCTGCAGGCCATGGCGTACCAGCTTGCGTGTCAGACCACCGTTGCCGGCAAATACTGCAGTACGTACATCGCCTTGTGCTTTCCATGGTCACTGACGTGTCTTGCTGACATCTTTGGTTGTGCTGACAGTCCCGATGCTTGCGACGCTCATCGCCAATGCCGGTACGAAGTTCGACTTGTGCTCGGACATCATCAAGGATATGGGCTGCTGCTTCCAGAGCTACAAGCAATACATGCAGGTCGGCACGCCCACGAGTATTAAGACGCTCACCACGATCCAAGAAACGTGCACCAAGGACGGTGTATCTGGACTTGACACTGTGTGTCCATGTGGACCCAGCAACATCTACAACAAGTACGCATTCAACGGCACCACGATCTGCTCTGCGGCTCCATCACTCACAAGGACGATGGTCATGGTCCTGACCCTTGGCACGACCATAGCAGCAATGTGGCTTGCTGTTTGAGGTATCTAGTATTACGTACCCCTCGAAATAACCAGCGAAAGCTCCACGCTACTCATTCGTCTCCCTTCCTCTGTCTCTGTCTCCTCAAGCGTCCTCCATGATCGCGTCGCCGTCCTCTCCTTCTTTCTTTACGGCTTCCAGGCCGCTCGACGCGATGCGCTCTTGCATGTACGTCACGTAGTCGTCAATGAGCACGGGCCACGCGCCGTTCTCGTCAAAATTGCTCAGGTCCTCGTTGACATGGCTGCCAAACTCGAGCACTTGCATCCACAAGTCCTTCGAGACCGAGTTGCGGCAGTTGGTCTTGACGAATCGTAACCAGTGCGGCAGCAGCGGGAAGTACCCAGGCAGCAAGATCTCCCACAACCCCAATGCTATCTCCAACGCCAAGCTCTTCTGCGACGGGTCCTTGGCGTACGTGAACGAGTACTAGTAACAGACACAGACAACACACCATCGTCCGTCAGTCCTGGCTGCACGCACGACCCGCCCCACAAGGCCATCTCTCTTCTCCTGTCTCACCGAATAAATATTGGAGAAGTCATCCCGTGTCGAGAGCATTTTCCGCAGCGTCGGCAGCTTCTTCTTGAGTGCGTCGATGGTGCCGCAATTCAGCTTCTCCAGTCCGCGTAGAAACTCCTCGCGCGTGTACACGCACATGGCGTCCGCCTCCATGTAGTAGCTGAGCACGAGCACGACCGGATCCTGTGGATCGATGCCGAGCTGCTCGCAGAAGGCCTCAATGCCGTCGTCCGTGATCGAGTCCGGCTCCTCCGGGTCTGCGATCCACGCATGGGTCAGTATTAGGCTCCTAAACATCACTACAATGGTTGCCTTTCTCACCTTGGAACTGGTCAAAGAGCGCGTTGATGGCAGCGTGGATCGGCTTCTCCTGCTGCTTGGGCTTTTTCGCGTAGTGCGACGACGCGTCGTCCATCTAATCACAATCACACACAAATACTCCACTGAGTCTACATCCACCACTAGGCAACCCACGCGTTTCTCGGCTTCAAAACGCACATCCGACAGCGCCCCCCGCTTCTTGTTGGTGGCTGTGGACGCGCGACTCCCCTTACTCTCCTTCAGATACGCTGGGTGGCTCTGGAGACGCTCCACGATCTCGGCCTTGCGTCCGCCAGTCTTGATGCCTGTGGACATCCATTTTCAACCGCGGGTTGCGGCACATCCAGGGCGTTCTATGAGCTGCAAGACCTCTACAAACACGCGCCATTGAACGCTCTATCACGTACCGAACTTTTTGCACATCTCCGTGAGCTCCTTCACGCGCATACTGTGGAGATCCATGTCGCTCGCCATCCAATTCCGACGTGCTTTTGCCAGCGCCAATCCGCATGCAACAACCAAGATGCAAGTTTCGCGCCACAGGCTCTCTCTTAAATACGCATTCGTACTCAATGGGCTATAAACACTACTACATATACCATCACTCCTCCTAAAGTTAGCATTAGCTTAGCCTCTGGCGTGAGAAGGTCCGCCTCATGTGGCATTTGATCTGTGGATGCAGGACAGCAGCACCATCGCCCGAGGCAGCCGCTCCTTCGAGTTCGGGAAGAAGGAGGACTAGGCAGCGGCGCAACCGGAGCCAAGCAAGCGACCGTGATATGCAATCTGGGTGATCTGTACACGTGCGACGACCTCGAGGACAAGTGGAGAGAGGCTAGTGAAGGTGTACGAGGTAAGAGATCGACACGGAGATGCTCGATGACAAGTCCACTGATGCGGATTTGCCTTTTGTAGCAACGCAGGAGCGACGGCAATCTGCGCGAGATCCTGGATCTGAGCGCTTCCACGAAGCGTATTAACGACCTGAGCGTGTGGCACATGGAGCGCATGGCTGTTGGTGAGTTGGGTGGCTACGCGTGCCAAGACCAAGAAGCACGTTGTCAACAATCCAGAATGATACAGCTGCCATGCCAAGGCCGTGTCGACCGACATTGCCATTCAATACCTGAACCAAGTGCGCGACCAGCTCAAGCGCTACAACAGGTCGGATGTGAAGTTCACGATCGCGGACACCGTGGACTCGTACTACATGTACCCGCAGCTGATCGAGGCCGTGGACTACGTGTCGATCAACGAGTTCTCGAAGACGGACGCGCGTGAGAGCATTGCGTACATGCTGGACCGCATCAGCATCTAGGCCGCCAAGCTCGGTAAGAAGGTCGTGATCAATGAGACGGGCTGGGCCTCGGACGGCGTCGACCCGTTGGACCGCTCAAACACGACGTCCATGGCCAACCAGAAGAAGTTCTTCGAGGACATTTACCACCAGATCACCGCCCACGGCTTGGAGTACAACTGGTTCTCGGCCTTTGATCTCAACTGGATCATCGACCAGAAGGCCCCTGACTCGAGTTCCGTGGAGGTCTACTTCGGTACGAACAGTACAAAAACAAGCAGGTGAGCTTCAAGAACCTCGACCTCAAGCCACGCACGCGCACGACGTTCCAGAGCACGAGCGGGCTTCAGGTCTTGCGGGCCCGCTCAAGCACGCCACACTGGCATCTGCCTGGACCGTGACCCGAACAGCGCGAACGGTGGTCTCTGCAACTGTGGGGTTGCCACTTGAGCAACTTCAACCAGGTGTGGTGCAAGGTCTCAGGGCCAAGGCCGTGCAGATCACGGGCAAGAGGTGCTCGGCGTCGGACGCGTCACAGAGCTTCACGCTGCCGGCCATCAAGGCCTCGGCTGCTTGCAGACCATCCCAACAGAACAGAAGAGTCCCCGCTCAGTCGAGAATGAATCGATGTTATGAGGCGCAGGGCGGTGAGTATCAACACCAACAACAATACCAATAAATCGATGAAAACAATCTATTGCCGAAAGAGATCGCACGTACATGGAGTGTACTACTTCAGACTGCAGTATACAGTAGACATCCCAGTGGGAGCGACTTGGTGAGTTCCGTAGATGCAGACTCGCAGGAAACACGTAGACTGTACCGGAGCTTTGAGTTGCCTTCAAGACCTGGTGCGAAGCTTCTCAGCAGCATCAGGCCCGAAAAATCGAACGCGCCTCGCTGCACTAAGTACGCAACACTGGGTCTAACCGTCCAGTAAGTACGCATTCTGTACCCATGTCTCGGTCTCGCATGTCGCTAATGTTCGATATTTTGCCAAGACAAGCTCCATGAGTACTGTGGCTCGCTACCTTCTCTCGGTGCAAGAGCGCAAGGAGCAGGCACAACAATCCAGGCAGACAGGCATACGATAGAATGCAGGGGCGTGGGACACAGCGCGTGCCCGACGTGGAGCCCAGGATGACCGCCGGATTGGCGGATATTGCTGGGGGACGAGAGACTGCACTGGAGGGAGGGCGAGGAGAACTCGCCAGGAAACAAGAGACCCCCGGACCATGAGGCGTGGGGCCACGTGAAGCCCACAAACCTCATCCGTTGATGCGTGGCATGGGCATTCGAATCCACGAGAGGCGTAGAGAGCGGCCC
>JAADVL010000119.1:0-58133 GCA_023334995.1 Pythium sukuiense
CCTCGACTTCGACCGACGACATGGCGACCACAGCGGCGGCGATAGCGGCGTAGATGTATCCCTGCATGGTAGTTGGTGGTGGTGAGCTTGGATGGGGAACGTGGAGGAGGAGGAAGGAAGGAGGTGATTGGGCTCAACGAGATAAGTTGTGCAATGAGCTCATGAAACGAAGGAGCAGGAGCCGCGCGGGGACTCTCGCTGGACGAAGCTGACCCTCGTCGGTTCCTGTTCGGCTGCCTCTCTACCACAGCTAGAACCCTCACTCCATACCGTACACATGGTAATCTTGATGCCATGAGGTCTCACATCCGGAACTTGAGGTCACAACTGTTGAAAGGTTCGTGCCTGACTCAGGTAACCTGAGACTCACAAGGTTCCCGCCCGCCAGGTGGCGTACCGGAAATGGACGAGTTCAAGTCGCCTCCAACTGTTCCGGTGGTCTTTTCAGGGTGAACAGCTCAAGTGTACGAACCAGGAGGAAACCATCCGACTCGTTGTGGATTCCCACACGGGAGGCACGGGATGGTTGTTTGTGGGCAATTGGAAATCATGGTAGAGCCGTTCTCCCACGGATGCGCTTTGTGTCAAGTAGCATTTTAATCGTGCGTTCATTCATGCCATCGTACTAACATATCCTAAGGATATACTCGTGCGCCTTCAGCTTGTATAACAGGAACACCCACTTGTCCTCGCTTCTGCCCGACTGGTATGTCGTTTCAATCGTTTTGACTTCGCCAACATGGGGTCTAGTGCGTCTATTCATCCTTCACGCGGGCTGCTGACTGGAAAAGGTTCTTTAGGGTCGCTAGTTGGTCGAAACGTTCGTAGATACGGTCCATCTTGAGCTCTCCTGATGCGAGCTGCTGCACAGTGAAGAAACCGGGGACACCACGAAGCGGGCCGAGCGCAGGGTCTCGATTGTAGCTGTTCGGAGTCTTCCACTGCTGGTACGTTTGCGCGACTTCCACGCGCAGTAAGCGTGCGTGCGGTGGAGCGAATGCATAGAAACCGTATTCCATCGGCAGCTCGGAAAATCGGCAGTACGGACACCACGGGCGGTTGTTTTCTGCCAGGCGGCCGGACACAAACAGTAGATACAGAGGTCGACGCGGCTCGGCCTCCAGCTTGTACTCGGTGAGCTTTGCCTGGTACGCATCGTACGTCGACACAGTCTCAATGCTCTTCGTACTGACCATGGCCGCAGCATTCAGGAACTTGTCCGGCTCGTCGACGTTCATGAATAGGTGCCGTAAGAACGGCTCCTCGCTGAGCGTGTCCGTGATCATCATACCCGACGTCTCGCCTCCGTTTCCATGCCACTTCATCAAGCATGGCACAGTCTTCACCCGCAGGTCGCGGTCATTGCGGAACTTGTTTTGGAAGTTCCAGAACTTCTCCGTGCCGGCGTAGATCGTCACCAGGTGATTTCCAGGCGGTGACTTGGCAAAAACTCGCTGGATGGTTTCTCGTGCACTCACACACTCAGGCGACCAGTCGCCGGCGTTGAAGTTCTTGTCACTGCATGTGAAAAACAAGAACAAGTTCTCGCCGGGTGCAGCCTTGTACGTCGCCAGGTAATCCATAGTCTGTGCGTACCCTCTCAGCGTCATTTGGCGACTAGCAAGTGGATCTTTGACTGTCTCTGCGATTGTCACCGCAGGAGGAGCAGAAGTTGTAGTGGGGGTTGCAGTCGCAGCGAAGATCGGATGTTCGACGGGCATCTTGGCGTTGTCCTCGACGACTGTCGCCGTCGTAGGCTGTGGCTGCGGCTCCGCTTCCCTCTGCACGCGATGAAGCGGAGTAGGCGCTGGAGGTACGTCTTCTACCAGCACAACAGGTGCGGCAGTCGGCTTCACTGTTGTCGCGACCGGTTTCTTCGTTATCGCGCCGACTCGGATTTCTGGCGCGGTCGTCGCTGGACGTGGCGCGGTGGTCACAGGAACCGCGGGTTTAGCAAACACTGGTGCAGGAGCTTTGTCTTCTTGCATCTC
Organism: Pythium sukuiense; assembly: GCA_023334995.1. Taxonomy (NCBI): domain Eukaryota; phylum Oomycota; class Peronosporomycetes; order Pythiales; family Pythiaceae; genus Pythium; species Pythium sukuiense. Next base: position 1,992 of record JAADVL010000119.1, read on the forward strand.
TCTTCCTCTTGGCAGTGGCTGGCTCTTGATGCCCGTGTCAGTGGCAGAGCCGATCGCATTGGCGGTCGTGGCGGAGCTGCTCGCGTAGTACTGGACTTTAACCACAAACACCACGTACAGCACGAACACTGCACCCAATGCCGCCACCCACACGCTACGCAAGCCGCCACGCTGAGCCTTGCGGCGTCGGTCCATTCGATGGCGATCCATTGCTGCGCGGCGAGAAGTGGATTTGAAGGGCACGTCTTCCGGGCGATGGCGAGCAGCTTCGTCCTCTCCACGTGGAGAGCAAGAAAGGCTGTCTGGCTCTCCTCAGCTATCTGATTCTGATTCAATATTTTGACTGAAATAACGCCACAATTTTTTAGAAACGCATTTCTAACTTATGGCTACAGTCCTCACTCACTCCTGGTCCATGAAAAAGTCGACGAGCTTGCCCTTCTGGTGGAAGTCGGGCGTGAACTCGTTCATCACGACCTTGTTCGTCGCCTTGTCCTTGTGTACACGTCCAAGGTACGGCACACCGCGGATAGAGACCACGTTTTGACGGAATTCGGGCAGCTTGAACGGGTTCTTCTTCTTCTTCCACATCTTGTACGAGTGGGACACGACAGCCTTCAACAGCACGGCGCCCTCGGGGGCTGAGTAGTTGAAGTAGTGGTGGATCGCAACATTCGCGCGGTCACAGTACGGACACCAAAGTCGGCCATTGAACGCGTGGTGTCCGGACACAAAGTAGATGAACAGCGGGTACGAGTCGTCGTACTTCTGCACAAACTCTTGCACGGCCGAGGCCTCGTCCAGCGTGATGATCTTGTTTTTATTCGGGACGCCAGCAGCCGGGTACGGCACGTTGAACACATGCTCAAGCAGGTCGTAGTCGAGCGCGTAGTTCTCGTTCAGCATGTTCGACGAGTTGCCGTTGCCGTCATACCGGATCAACGACGGCAGGAAGTCGATGTAGAACAGCTCGTTCTGCCTGAACTCGTTGTTGTCATCGTTCCAGTAGTCAAGCGATCCGATACGGATCTCCACGAGTCGCGATCCTCGTGGTGCACGCGCAAACACGTCGTACACAGGCTTCTTGGCAGCCTGACAGTCCGGGCACCAGTACGTACCGTTTGCGTCGGCGTCGGCCATGAACAAAACGTACAGCGGACCCTGCTTCTCGACGTTGTACTCGCTCACGTACTTGTATCCAGCAGCGAAGCCCTGTAGTACGAGCTGCGTCTCGCCCAGGAAGTTGTTCTTCTGTCCCGTTCCAACTGAGACCTTGACGGCCGAGCCGTCGATCGACGCGACACCACCGACGCTGGAGGATATGAATTGCCCCATGTACACGACCGAGAAGAACACGGTAGTGAGCAGTGCGAGTTGCATGAACCGCACGGGGTTCACGCCCGCCGCAGGGGCGCCGCCAGAGCTTCCGGAGCTTCCCGCCTTCATGCTGGACTCGCGAATCACTTCTAGGCGTCCACTTGACTCGCGACGCGGTGAGATACTGAGCGGCGCCAATTCAAGCACATTGATTGGTTGAAATACAACGTACTTGGCTCTGATTGGATGAAGTCAGAGAGCCAGAGTGGCTTCCCCAACCTCAATTTAGGTGGATAGGTCCATTCACCCAATCCGATTATCCGATTAATACAAGTGACCTTCGATTTCAAGCTTAAATATTGACAGCGACCTGGATCCCCACGACGATGGTGGCAAAGGCGAATGCTGCCGCCATAAGCCAGAAGTTCTCGGACTCTCGGATCTCCATGGGTGACCGCTCCTGGCATGTTACGGTTGTTGCTTGAGATAGTGTGGCATAGCACAGCAGCCAGTTGACCCAGAGACGAAGCAGCCACGAGGTGGCCACATCGCACACGGCTGCCAGCATCACGCATCGACGCCGGAGCGTATCCAGTTCACGACGAGCTTTTTTCAGCTGCCGTGTTTGCCACGAGTACGCTCCGGGCACACCGAACCACGTGCAAGTGCACGTGAAGACGAACTTGAGCGTGCACACGTAGAAGAAGCTGTCGTCGGGTGTCACGTGAGAGAAGATAAATAGTAAAAAGTAAGGCCAGATCCCGAAGTCGTACAGGTAGTCGACCCACGTCCGCTTGCCGCTCACGACGAGGCTTGGCACTCCTTCTTCAGCAATGTTTGGTGTTGATTGGTTGCTCCTTTGCCTTCGAAGTCGCGACTGAGATGGGGGTTTGCGCAGCAAGTCGGCTCGGCTGGAAGAAGAAGACACCGAGTCCAAGAGACCGGACGCATGACTAGACGAACGAGAGTAAAAGGAAGCACCGACTGATGCCGAGGACATGGTGCGATTCATCTCATGGAGTACGTCGAGTTCCGATGGCTTGGGGAACTTGAGCAGTGCTGGGAGGCGGTTCGCTTGCTGGTCCTCGAACCACTGGTCGAAAAGCGGCCCCAACCACGCGTAGAAGCCATCGGGGTCGTCTTTGAGTCGAGTGACATGGTCGGTGATGGTTCCGTCCTGCATAGCCTTTTCGATCTTCTCAGCCTCCTTCCGAATGAGAAACAGCAGAACTCCTGCGATCTTCTTGATGGAAAAGTTGAGAAGCGTTTTCGGGACTGGACACTTGGGGTCGACGTTGCAGACCAGACAGGTTCGACTCTTCGTTGGGGTGATTGGCTCGATTAGCACACGGAAGGCACGCATCTCCAGTCGATCAGCGTTCCAACCCTTCAAACGAGGAGCTTCTACGTTGGCTGGAAGCTGATCGTCGTTCACGGACCCGCCCAGCAGCAGAATGCAGCGACTCTCGTAGCACGCGTTGATCCCCACTGCACGGACAATCGCGTCACGTTTGAGCAACGGGACAACAATACTGATGTAGGCATGTACGTCAACGTAGCCCTCCTTGTGGACCAGTTGGGACTGGTTGCAGAATGGAACCCAACACTTGAACAAGTCGATCTCGCGCATCACCGAAAGCGTGTTGAAGATATCGACACCTTCCACGAGTCCATCAAGCTTGAGCCACACTGTGCCATCATCTCCAGGCTTCCAGTGAGTAGAGACGCCGAAGTACGTTTGCGCGAAATTCCACTCGGCCTCTTCTTCGTTGTTGAACTCGTGTAATGCTCGAACGCCGAGTGTGCGGCGCTCCTTGATCTGCTCGATCCAGTCACGCTCTTCGTGCATTTTGTTGAAAACGGCTTTCACAGTCGCTGACTCGACGTCCGAGTTGTTCTCTTTCATGAAGTACGCTTCGATCTTTTCAATCAGCATCGCCGCTGAGAACACGCGCTCGTCGGTTTTGAGCAAGTGGACATGCTCCCACGCCCACAAGATGTTTCGAGCCGTGATTTTCACCCGCGAGTAGTCTGGTAAGCACTTCTTCTCATTGCTTCTGCGAGGTGACGGCGAGCCGTTGTCAGCAGACTCGTCTTGATCTGACGTCATATCTGCCGACTTGACACTGCTGGACTCGGTGCCGCTTACCGACTTGAAGCCCTTGGTACTTGGTGTTTTCGACATCGGACTTCCGATTGGGCTATCGTCCGATGATTTCCAGCGGAACACACTGGACAACTTCCTCGAAAGCGCACTCCGGTTTGAATCGTCGCGTTCACGATCACCAGTGATAGCGAGTCCAGGCTTGAACGACAACACCTTCGCGTCAGCGTTGCTTGAGAGCAAATGGATGATCTCGGCAAACGGCAGCGCCACGACGAGGCAATGATCGATCTCATTCAGCACAGCACCTTCAGGAATGAGAGTGCTTTGCTGGTGCTTTGGTGAGCCTGTTCTTGGTCGAGGCGACTTCTGACTCGATGAGTCTCGGACAAGTTTTCTAGCGACTTCCTTGCCTTCCAACGGGCATTTGAGTACAGCACCCGTGTTTGTGTCACCATCGAGAGGCCGGAACAACTTGAGCAAGTCGACACCGTCGCGTGAAAACATACACTTGAGGATATTGCGTGGCTCTTTCGATTTTTTCGGTGTTCTGGAGGTGGTTTGGGCACTGGAGAAGCCCAAAGATAGTGGGCGACTCGCATTCTTGATCATCTCCAACACTTCAGTCGACGGCACACTACCGATGGCAAGTCCATTCACAGAAGTGACGATCATACCCGCTTCGATGGGACTGTGGCTGGTGTTTGCTGCTTCGCTTTGCCGCTCACAATGGGCCACGAGGACCTGGTTTGAGTAAAGATCGGTCTCGAGATGGAGTCCGATCTTCTCTTTGCGGAACTCGACCACGAAACCTCCCACAGTGACGGGACTCGATGGTGGGCGGAACGCAAATGTCTTGCTGCTGGAAAAGAGCTTGTTCATCGAGTGGGTTTTCTTGAGTGTAGATTTCTTGGACCCGGACGATGAGGGCGAGTCTTTGTTCTTATCTCGAGGTGTTCGCTGGAAGAATTTGCGACCTCGACGCCCACGCTCAGGTGAGACAGATATTTCTCCATCACTGGTTCCATCTCCGTCGCTTCTGAGCTGCAGACTCCGCCGTCCTGATCGATCTGACGAAGCAGAGGAGGTCTTCATCTTGCGCTGCAAGTTGTTTGCGTGGGCTGATCGTCTCAGTTGATCCGACGGCGATGAACTCGAGTTAGGCAACGACGAAGGACTGGTCAAGTTCCCTGACCCATCGCGCCGCTGGGATCCGCGGCTTTGTGATTCTTCAGCATGCAAGCGAGCCAATGACGCCGGCGTCGTCTGAGCCGAAGCATCATCATCCAGAGTCTTGAGGAAGCTTGAGTACTTGGCACAAGCCGCGCGAAGCTCGTTCAAGAAACCCGGCACTTGGGCACTCAGGAGCCAGTTCACCGCATAGTTGGGGATGCTGAAATTCGTGTCGTCTTCGTACTCCATGTAGAAGTCGCAGCTGCTCGTTCCTGTAGATCGAATCGAAAGCCGCATCGTGAAGGTCTCGACGCGAACAACACCGCTTGCCTCTGGTGGTGCCTGTGCATGTTGGGCAGCTTGCGATATCATGACGAAAGCATTCTGCTTCGCAAAATACTTGGTACGGCGCTGGTAAACATAATCACGCTTCGCGAACGGCCACGGCAAATGGACCGCGAAGTACACGACGTCGCTTCCGTTTTCAGACGTCGCATCAAGCTCTGTCACATCCTTGGCGAGTTTGTCCCACTGCTGGCGGTAGCGAACGTCGGCGATCGTGTTGAACAGCGTGTCGGCCGAGTACGGCAGCCAGCCCTTGACGTAGTACACGGGCAGTGACGACTGTTGCGGGGGCGGGCGGTAGATTTCAAAGTCTTTCTCAGCGTAGATGGGGTCATCCAGGTTCGCCCACGCCGCATGCTCGCCCATATCCACGGCATCTACACACACATATCAGTCAATCACCAGTCCAATACTCCTCCAAGCAAGTGGAGTTGCCACAGGAATCACGCACCGAAGAGGTCAATGTCGCTGAACTGGGGGTCGGAGTGGCGGTGCAGCAGCTTGCGCAACTGGAAGGGCGAGCCCAGGATCTCCGGCGTGTTCAGCGTCGACGGCGACGGTAGTGCCGGCGGTGATCCACGGCGTGACATGGTCTGCGGTGCGGATCTTCTAATGCGAACAGCGTCGAAGAATATTCTCGAGCGGACGTCGACTCCAGAAGCTCTGAAAGATACGAACGCGCCACGTGTGCTTGTGTGTGGTGGTATCCAAGGCGCCTGTCAGTTCCGACTCGCCGCGGGCGTGACTCTTCCGGGTTCAGTTTCGAGAGTGACGTCGCCGTGGCTCGGGACCAAGATAGTTAGTGATAGAGCCCGAGAAAGGCGGCCGTAGCTCTTCGCTTGAAGTTCCGCAGGTCGGAATGGCGCGCCGCCCGCAAATAGCGAGAAGAGTGAGTGCACTTGAACACAGCTAATAGCACACACGCTAAGAATACTCGCAGGCGCAGTCGAATGCACGCAGACGGCGAGAATGCGCCGGGTTCTTTTTCTCCTGAGCGGCCGCTTTTTCCCACTGCTCCAAGCCGTTACACCAGGAGCTGATTACGCCTGAGTATTGTACCCATTTTTGTTGAGGTTACACTCGGCGTGCTGACTTGACGGGGTACATTGTACCTTCGTACCCCGTACCATACACGTCAGTGTTTGAGTAGTCTTGTGAAACGGGTTCTGAAGGACATCACTTTGACTGGCGGGTCTGGGCCCGCCCGACCCGTTGCGGTGACCAGCCATTCGCCTGTCCGGAAACGTTGCGAAGAGCTACTTGAGCAATTGGATTGAGAGCCAAGAGAGAGTAAGCGAGCACCATGGCGTTGACGAAGCGACGACGTGAGAACGGCGAGAAGGTTCCTGTGGACGAGGCCGAGAAGAAGCAGCGCGTGGAGATCGCCGGCGGCAAGGGCTACGTGAACAAGCAGCGCGTGCTGGTGTTCTCGTCGCGTGGCATCACGACGCGCTACCGCCACTTACTCGACGACTTCCGCAAGCTGCTGCCGCACAACAAGCGCGAGGTGAAGCTGGACGCCAAGGACACGCTCCACGTCGTGAACGAGATCGCCGAGATCAAGGGATGCAACACCACGATCTTCCTCGAGGCGCGCAAGCGCCAGGACCTGTACATGTGGGTGAGCCGCGTCGGCACGGGCCCGTCGGTGCGCTTCCTGGTCCAGAACGTGCACACCATGGACGAGCTCAAGATGACCGGTAACGCGCTCAACGGCTCGCGTCCGATCCTGTCGTTTGACAAGTCGTTTGAGGAGACGCCACACCTCCAGCTCATCAAGCAGCTCCTCACGCAGGTCTGGGGCACGCCAAAAAGCCACCCGAAGAGCAAGCCGTTCATTGACCGCGTCATGAGCTTCTACTACGCTGACGGCAAGGTTTGGTGCCGCAACTACCAGATTGCCGATGAGGCCGACAACAAGAAGGTGGAGCAGGCTGCGCTCCACAAGGGCGAGGACCTCGTTCAGCTCATTGAGATCGGCCCGCGCTTCGTGCTCACGCCGATCCGCATCTTCGACGGCAGCTTCGGCGGTCAGACGCTGTACCAGAACCCTCGCTACGTCTCCCCTAACGAGGTACGTTTCCCATTTCCCATGCTCCTGGCATGTCAGTTGCGGACTGGAGTCTCATTTGCTTTTGTGTTCAACTTGATCAGGTGCGTCGCGACCACAAGTTTGACAAGCGCGACCGCTACGTGGCGCGTAAGACCGCCGAGTCGAGTCGCAGTGAGCGCGCGCCAGAGCGTGAGATGCCAGTGGACCAGTTCGCCGACGTGTTTGCTGGCCCACAGAAGTAATCGGCTGCAATTGCATCGATTGCCCTTTTCTGACCTACAACCTTCCCCACCGGCCAGCCAGAGATACAGGCGTAGTCCACACATTTGCCTCGCAAGTCGACGGATTATGTTGCGCAGCTCGGCGCTGCCAGCGTTTCCACCTAATAGATATGTACTCGATGAAAAATTCCATTTTGATCGCGATGGCCCATAATCGGAATTCGTCGGAGAAATGACAGGAACAGGAGGAAGCTACAGGTATCATGTTACATTACACGGAAAAGGACGACTAGGACGATCCACGGCCAGATCCCGAAGCCGTACAGGTAGCTGGCCCACGTCTTCTTGTCGCTGACAACCACAGCCGATGCAGTCAGGTTTCTTGCTGGTCTACTGCTCTTTTGCTGGTAAGGGCGTGACTGGGACCGCGGTTTGCGTACCACGTTGGTTTTGCTGGAAGTAGAAGACGGCAAAAGCCGGGACGACGATGCCACGGACATGGCGTGATTCCTCACATCGAGTTCCGACGGCGTGGGGTACTTGAGCAGTGGTGGAAGGCGATTAGCTCGCTGATCTTCGAACCACTGTCCGAACAACGGCCTCAACCACGCGTAGAATCCTTCAGGGTCTTCGTGGATTCGAGTGACGTGGTCGTTGTTGGTTCCGTCCTGCATGGCCTTTTCGATCTTCTCGGCCTCCTTGCGAATGAGATACAGCATCACCCCCGCCATTTTCTTGATGCAGAAGTTGAGGAGCGACTTGGGGACTGGACACTTGGGGTCGACGTTGCAGACCAAGCACGCTCTACTCTTCGTTCGAGTGATTGGCTCGATCAGTACACGAAAGGCGTGCAGTTCTGCTCGATCAGCGTTCCAATCCTTCAGTCGAGGAGCCTCTACGTTGTTTGGAAGCTGATCATCGTCCACGGATTCTCCCAGCAGTAGGATGCAGCGACTCTCGTAGCACGCGTTGATCCCCACCGCTCGAAGCACCAGATCGCGTTTAAGCAGAGGGAGAGCGATGCTCATGTACGCGTGCACATCGGTGAATCCTGTCTGGTGAAGCAGAGTTGACTGGTTACAAAATGGCGCCCACAACTTGAACAAGTCGATCTCACGGATCACGGAGAGCGTATTGAAACTGTCGACGCCTTCCACAAGCCCTTCAAGCTTGAGCCACACTGTGCCGTCTGCTCCAGGCTTCCAGTGAGTGGAGACGCCGAAGTACGTCTGCGCGAAGTTCCACTCGGCCTCTTCCTCGTTGTTGAACTCGTGCAAGGCATTGACCCCGAGTGCGCGACGCTCCTTGATCAGCTCGATCAACTCTCGCTCTTCGTGCATTTTATCGACAACAGCGTTCACCGCCGCCGACTCGACGTCCGAGGCTGCCAGAAATGCTTCGATCTTCTCAATCAACGTAGCCGCTGAAAACACGCGCTCTTCAGCCTTGAGCAAAAGCACGTGTTCCCACGCCCACGAGATGTTGCTTGCCGTGATCGTTACCTCCGAGTAGTCCCGCAAACATTTTGTGTCTTGTCCAGGTGATTGTGGGTCGTTGTTAGCAGACGTGGGGCTCGCAGACTTGACACGCTTGGGTGATTTCGAAGTGGGGCTGGCCGTGGCGATGTCGTCTGACGCTTTTCGCCGGAAGACACTGGATAACTTTCTCGACAGCGCACGTCGTCTTGATATGTGATGACCTCGATCATCTACGGAGCGCAATTCAGCCGTGAACGACAAGACCTTCATGTCCGCATTACGAGAGAGCTGGTGGATGATCTTAGCAAATGCTAGCTTGGCGACGATGCAGCCGTCGATCTCATTTAGCACAGCACCTTCCGAGACGATAGCGTTTACACACTGATTCGTTGATCCCGTCGAGTTCTGGGCGTGCTGCTTCGTGACTTGCTTGCCTTCCAACGGGCAAGTAAGCACGGCACCAATATTTGCGTCGCCATCAAAAGGTCTGAACAACGTGAGCAGATCGATGCCGTCACAGGAAAACAGGCAGTTGATGATTGTGTGAGACTCGAACGTGACACCATCGACGCTCGACGGCGAGCGAGACGCGAGGGTTCTGTTGCTGGAGGTGGGCCTGGTCGTCGAAGGGGTCTTGGACACAGACGACAAGGGCTTCTTTCGAGATGTTCGGCGGAAGAACTTGTCACGTCGGCGGGCACGCTCGGGCGCTACAGGCAGTTCTGTATCACTGGATACATCACTCTCGCTCCTCCGTTGTGGGTCGCGTCGCTCAGGTCGGTCGGACGAAGGGCCAGACGAGTTAGAGCCGGGAAATGGGGAATGACAACTCACTTTTTCATCTGCATCGGGCTCCAGAGAGAAGCTTTGGCTTTGCGATTCTTCCGCACGCAAGCGAGCCAGTGATGCTGGAGTCGTCTGCGCCGCAGCATCGCTCAGTGTCTTGACGTAGCTAGCGTAGTTGGCACAAGCCTTGCGAAGCTCGCTCAAGAAGCGCGGAACATTGGCACGCAGCAGCCAGTTCATAGCGAAGTTAGGGATGTTGAGGTTCGTTTCGCCCGCATACTCCATGTAGAAACTGCAGCTGGTCGTACCCGTGGATCGAATTGAGAGCCGCATCGTAAATGACTCCACTCGCACAAAGTCGCATGACTCGGGTTGTGCCTGTGCGTGTGGAATGGCCTGCGAGATCATCACGAACGCGTTCTGTTTCGCAAAGTACTTGGTCTGGCGCTGGTAGACGTAGTCGCGCGTGGCGAGCGGCCACGGTGAGTGGGCTGCAAAGTACACGACGTCGCTTCCGCTTCCAGTCGCTGCATCCAACTCAGTCACTTCCTTGGCAAGCTGATCCCACTGCTGGCGGTAGCGAACGTCGGCGATAGTGTTGAACAGCGTATCCGCGGAGCAGGGCAGCCGGCCCTCTACGTAGTATACCGAGAGCGAGGGCTTCTGCTGTTGTGGGCGGTAGATCGCGAAGTCCTTTGTAGCGTAAATCGGGTCGGCCAGGTTTTTCCATGGAGAGCCGTTGCCCATTTTCACAGCATCTACGTAGCATCAATCAGTTCATGAGCCTACTATTCCTTCGAAGTATTTGCCATAACCTTCACGCACCGAGGAGATCGACATCGCTAAGCTGATGCCTGGGCAGCGAGCCCGCGATCTCATGGGTGCTCGGCATCGGTGATCCGTAGCGAGCCGTTGTGGTGCTCAGTATATGGCAGAAGTCGATGAGCAAGCGCCACTTCCCGTTAAACTTTGAGAGTGAGATGGCAGCGGCTCCCTATTCGACGAGGTCGATGGAGCTCCAGGGGTTCCTGTAGCATGTGCGGCGACGCGATTGAAGCAGAGGCAGCGCGCGCCTATTATACGTGGGTACAGTTGCTGCCACACGCCTGGTGCCCACGTGCGATGGTGATCGCTACACGGCGTCATCTTCTCCAGATCCGTGTCATCTGCTGGCACCTCATGGAACGGATCATGTGGAAGTGTACCCACTTCGGTAGAGGTGTTGCTTCTGCTTATTTTCAACCAATCAGAAGTCATAATTATGTGCAATGCGATCGCTCATTGGCCAAAATCAAAACACGAGGAAAACCTCCCCCTCTGTCGTTTTCCATTTGAAGTGAGAAAGCATCAAGGACGACACATTCGCGTGGCGCGTGGCGTTCGCTGTCTGCTGGCCCAAGAGCTCCTTTGACCCCCACACACATCGCATATCTAGATAGATCTTTATTCGCCGCTTCCATTGGTACCACTGATCACCATGGAGTCGCGCGTCGTGGAGCTCCAGCAGGTCATCTTCAAGAAGGATCTGATGATCTTGCAGCTCCAGAAGCAGATCGCGGCCTACAGAGAGCAGTTCGGAGAGCTGGACGCCAGCGTGCTGAAGGCGATTGAGGAGGAAGGCCAGATAGAAGACCCCATGGCCGTGAACACCAGCAGCAGCTCTGTCGACGCCAGGCGGCGGCTCAGTAGCAACACGCCGACAGAGATGGCGGACGCGCGGCGACAGAGCGAGGCCTCTATGGACCACGCCTCATCATTTGGTGGCGTGACTCTGCCGTCGCCATCTCCGTCGCCACTCGCAGTATCCGCGTCTCCGTCACCCGCCAACAGTGAGGCCACTGTGTCGACGCCGACGACGACGACCCAGACCAGGAAGCTTTCCAGTATCTCCGTCACAGGCGTGATCTCGTCAATTGGGAAGAACGTCGTGCTGGACTACGTGGAGGACTCACCCATGTTCCGGCGCCAGTTGGAGGGCTATGAGGACTCGCTGGGTGGATTGCGTGGGCTTTTACGAGAGATCCTGGCGAGAACGAAGGAGTACGTGGCTGCTGGTATGAAGTATGGCGAAGAGGAGACGGCGCTGGCCGAGGAGATCGTCAACCGCAAGTACGCACGCGCTGTATTCACGAAGAGCTGCCCGGAGCTGGGCAGTTTGTCGTCGATTCTGAATGAAGTCCACGACACAATAGCCCAGATCCAGAGCTCGAGAGTCAGCATGCTGATGAGTATTGAGACGCTACTCCACCACTCGATCAATCGCTTCGCTGAGCAAGAGCTCAAGGAAGCTGGCGAATTACGACGCGAAGTGGCTCGACTTGGAGACGAGTACGAGTCACAACTGGGCAAGCTATTGGGTAAGCCTCGACAGTCTTCGATCTCCAGTGCAGGCAGTAATTCCGCCTTGACAGCTTCGGATCCCATGCATATTCTTGGCGGCAACACTGGCGCTCAGACAACAGGTGGTGGTGTTTCGAACGGCAGTCGCAGTCTTGAGAGGGACGTGATGCAGGCACGCCTGCGGTTCGAGCTCGCGCGGTTCGATCTCGTTCGATACCTGAACAGACTCGACTCGCAGAAGAAGTTCGTGCTGATCGAGTGCTTCAACTCGACGTTGTACGCGTTCTTGGGGCACTTTCACGCCTGCCACGAGCTCATCAAGAGTGTCGAGTCGGGACTTCGACAGAGGCAGCAGACGCTGCAGCAAGCTAGGCGGGAATTTGAAGATGAAGACAAGATGTGGGTCTCACAGCGAGAGGCGCTGGAAGCTCGTTTGAAGATGGACGCGGACGGAGACATTCGTGGCTCCCGAGCACCGTCATCACTCGAACTTCCGGTCGAAATCATCTCGGGCGACACCCAGCTCGGCCGTGAGACCGCATTCCTAGGCGGTGTGATCAAGCAAGGATACCTGTTCGTGCGCAACTCAATGTTTCCTGCACGGAGCTGGAAACGGAGGTGGTTCCAGATCCACTCGGGCAAGCTGTACCAAAACAAGACCAAGCACTTGGATCTGACGTTGGTGTGTGATCTGATGCTGTCCCGCGTGCGCGAGTCGTCCAACTCGAGCCTCCCGTACTGCTTTGAGGTCATTGACTCAAGCCAGGCCAAGCATCTTTTGCAGGCCACGAGTGAAATCGACTTGCAAGAATGGATCGAGGCAGCCCGCAAGAGTACGGAGATCATGCTCGAGAAGCAGTCGCATCGCATGGTCGTCCACCCGGAGCAACAAAAGGTCGTTGAGGAGCTCACAGCGCGCAATGCGAGCTGCGCTGACTGTGGTCAGAGTCCATCCGAGTGGGTTTCTATCAATCTGGGCTGCTTCTTGTGTATCGAGTGCTCTGGCATCCACCGAAGCCTTGGCGTCCACGTGTCCAAAGTGCGGTCACTGACTCTCGACTCGTGGGAGATGTCATTGCTGCTGCTTTTGCGAGACCACTTAGGCAACGAAGTGGTCAACGGGATCTGGGAGGCAACAGTGCCGCCTGGTTGGACACGTCCGAATGCAACATCATCACGAGAGGACAAGACCAAGTGGATCAAGGCCAAGTACCACTTCCGAGGACTTGTCGGAGCCACGCAGAACCTCTCGCCAGCGGATCTCTTGCGTCGGTACTTCACAGGAGCAGAGCAAGGCTCCGTGCACGACGTGATGTGGTGTCTCGCACATGGCGTGGATGTGAATGCGAAGAACGAGAAGTACGAGACGGCTCTTCATCTGAGCGCTGCGGGCGGCCACGTCGCTTGCTGTGATTATTTGATTCTCAACGGTGCCAGCTTGGTGCTCGCTGATGCCCAAGGTCGACTACCGTACGACGCTGCAAAAGCCGGAGGCCACGAGGCAGTCAAGCTCGCTCTCATGCAGAAGATGAGTCTGGAGCAATACCAGTTCTAATCTAACGTTAGCCATCCGCTTCTAAAAGCCGAATGCCGTGGGCCGCACAAGTTGGCGTTGTGTCAAATATTTATGTGTTTTGGTTTGCTGAGACTGTCATGTGAAAGCGAACGCCCTTCATCCAGAAGGGACGATCTTGTATTTGTTGCTACTCTTTCTTGCCGTTCGTGGTGTCGTCCCTGGTGTGGAGCTCAGCGACGGAGCACCCTTTTCGATCATAGTCGGCACGTCTTCCATGACGCCATCACCGTTGAACGTCACGCTTTGCTCGGTGATCCCTTCGTCCGAATGCGAAAGGAACTCCCTAGCCGCAGTCGTCTTCCCGTCGGTGTCCTCGTCCTCGCAATGGCTGATGGCGTGTATTCTATCACCGGGATCCTCGCCGTTTTCAGCAGCGTCGCCCTTCACGACGGCCACTCCCTCCTTCTTTTCGGCCGCGTCAACAGTAACTCGTGCTGCCGCCGACTTTTCTCGAACGTGAATCATGAACTCGACGAACTCAACGATATCGATCTGGCCGGAGCCATCTTCGTCGACCACGTCCATCATCTCTTTGAGCTCGTCGTAGCTCGGGTACTTTCCGATCGCCGCCAGGCCAATCCGCAACTCGGCCTCTTCCACAGAGCCACTGCCATCGAGATCCAGCATCTTGAACACGGACATGTACGACGAGATGGTCGACTGCTCGACTCCCTTGCGCACACGTAGCTCTTCTACACGCCTCAAAAGTCGCTTCTCAGCCTCCATCTCCTCGGTTGCTTCCTCCATACTGGTCGTGACCACACCGATAAACAATGTGATGAGCACCATGCCGCCAAACACAGTGAAACAGCCAAAGTACACCACGGCAAGAAATCCGGACGAGTGGGACGTGCAGTTGTAACCCAGAGCGCGGTAGTCGTCGTAGCCGTAGCTGTCGCAGCCGTAGTAGTTGATGTACAGCACGTCGCTCCAGCCGTCCATGGTCGCACACTGGAACAGCGTGATCATAGCGTAGTGTAAGTACTGGAAGTGGAACGGGTCGTTCGCGGCGAACATCATGTTGCCAATGATGCCGAAGACGTAGAAGCACAGCAGCAGAATGAGACCAATGTATCCGATCGAGCCGACACCCTTCATGAGCGCCGTGACGATGACCTGAAGCTGAGGGAAGGCACGCACGAGCTTGAGCACTCGCAGCAATCGCAGCAGTCGAAGCATCGTGATCATGCCGCCCTTGCCACCCATGAAGCTGCCGATCACGATGATCAAGTCGAACGTGTTCCACCCGGATCGTAGAAACATCCACGGCTCGAGACCCTCGGCAATGATCTTGATCACACACTCCGTGGTAAATACGGCAAGGATCATCGAGTCGACGACCTGCAGCACGTTGCCAATCGCATCCATGACACTCTGAGCGGTCTGGAGACCGACCATGATACCCGCCATACAGATCACGAGTGTGACGAAGCTCGAGAACTTTGGGTTCTCGGCGATTTTCGTGCACCGATTGGCGAGCCACAAATACCGACCTTTCCACGTGTTGTTGTTGCCTTGGTGTTGCGTGAGGATGTCAGTGAGATCGCAGTCGTCCCACGTCTGCATCAATACCTCGCGCATCTTCTGGCGGTCTCGCTTTTGAGCAGACGACAGCTTCTCCGTGGCCGCTTCGGCGTTGGAATCATGGCCCCCATTGACCTCGGCCTGTTGTGCCTTGAGCAGTTTCTCTCGCTCTCGCCGCTTGGCTTCGAGCGTGCGCTTACGGGCCTTTTCCAGTCTCTCTTTCTTCTCGATCTCCTCAGCAGCAGCTTTCATTTGCTCCATGCTCTGCGTCATACTCATGGTGATCGCACCGATGAACAGCGAGAGCATCACGAAGGCTGAGACCAAGATGAACGTGATGAAGTAGAATGTCGCCACAAAGTTGTTAAGCATCCGCGCCGAGTCTTTTTCCGACTCGGTAGCATTCGCACCGTACAGTGCCGTCACGTTGCAGTATTGGAAATTGACGGCGTCATCGGTGTTGTTCGAGTAGTAGCCGCCCGTGAAGCGATCACAGCCAAAGTAGTTGATGTTCATCACCTGCAGAGCGAACAACAGAAGCAGGGGGTCAGTCATAAAGGCGTTTAGAGAATTCCCAGGCTTCCGGACGGACTCACATTGGACCAATTCTCGAGCGTGGACATGCGGAAGAGCGTGATCATCGCAATGGGTACGCTGCGAAAATGGAACTGGTCGTTATCGGCCCATGCGTACATACCCGAGATCGCATAGAGGTAGAATACGAGCATGAGCAGAAGCAAGATGTAGCCGATCGACTTGAGTCCACCGATGAGTCCCATCACGATCATGTAGAGCTGAGGAATACGCTTGACAAGCTTCATGATACGCAGCAATCGCAGCATGCGCAGGATCTTGATGTTACCACCGCCAAGGTTTGAGCCCCACACGGGCAAACTCATGAGAATGATCACAAAGTCGAACGTGTTCCACCGCATTTCAGGACCCGAGAAGAACCGCCACGGAGTCAACCCTTCTGCCACGATCTTGAGTGCGCACTCGAGAATGAAAATGGACAGCACGACCAGATCCATATTGTCAAGCACAGGACTTGTAGCCAAAGCCTCGTAGCTCTGCAAACCGACCGAGAGAGAAGCCCACGAGATGCACAGCATCACCATCGAGTTGAACCACTGATTGGCCAGAGTTCGACGTGACAAGTTCGAGCACTTGATGTACACACGTCGCCAGCCGTGGATTCCGTGGAGCGAGATGAGCTGCAGCTCGTCTTCGTCATTTTCTCCTTGGTTGTCGTCGCCCCCCTGGTCCTCTTCTTTCTCGCCAAGGTCGTCCGCACGAGAACCCGATCGTTGCGAGTTTCCGTTTGCCCGTTCAGCGGCCTCAGCTTCCTC
Source organism: Pythium sukuiense (assembly GCA_023334995.1). NCBI lineage: Eukaryota > Oomycota > Peronosporomycetes > Pythiales > Pythiaceae > Pythium > Pythium sukuiense. Next base: position 18,258 of record JAADVL010000119.1, read on the forward strand.
CTGCTTGGCTTTGCGCATGCGCCGCTGGAGCACGCTGCGCGCTGCGAACATGGTGCAATAGTGCCTCTCGAGTCAGTGATTCGTCCTTTGTCTCGTGTGCCCTAGCGTGTAAAGCCCGCGGAGGCTGTCCCCATCCAGCGTGCTCAGTTGTCCGAAGCTGAGTGGGCCGACCGAGCTTCGTACTCCTCGCTTCCCACATCCAGCAAGCCTCTCGTTTGCACTATTAAAAGACTCGACCGCGAGCTAGAACTGAGTGGCTTAGATGGGGATCGATGACGAGACGGAGTCTAGAATAGCACACAACCCACGAGTCAGCAGGCTTGCACAAACGAAGAAGCCACGCCATCAAAAACCGCTTGAGCCCATGAAACACATCGAAGAAACCCGTCAAAACCCGCGGTGAGTGTGTATTAGGGGCACACGAAACAACGAACCCGTGAGCCGGGCGTGGGGACCACTGCACATCGCGGCACTTACACAGGCTCGTTCTTGATCGGATCCCACGACAGCACGAGGTACTCGTCCAGCGCCTCCAGCCGCGCGACCTGCTCCGCCGTGAGCTTGAATTTGTTCGAGTCCAGGTTCTCCTGCTGACGCTTCGGGTTGAACGACTTGGGCAGCGTGATAAAGTTCTTGGCCAGACTCCAGGCAATGCACACCTGGCCAGGCGTGGCTTTCACCTCCTTTGCGATCTCCACGACCGCAGCGTCGGTCAGACGCTGTGCCTTCGCAAGTGGCGAGTACGCTTCGATGAAAATACCCTTCTCTTCGCAGTAGCTCACGACCTCTGGACGCGCGAGCCACGGGTGCACCTCGATCTGGTTGAGCGCCGGCTTGACGCGCGACGTCTCAGCGAGCTTCTCGAGGTGGTTCACCCCAAAGTTCGACACGCCAATGTCGCGCACGGCGCCCTCCGTCTGCAGATCTTCCAGCGCACGCCAGGTCTCGGCACGCGTGAGGCGGTCGCCCGGCGCATGCAGCAGGAACAGGTCCACGTAGCCCAGGCCAATGCGCGCGTTGCTTTCGCGCACACACTCGAGCGCGCGGTCGTAGCCCCAGTCCGTGGGGAAGAGCTTGCTGGTGATGAAGACCTGGTCGCGCGGGATGCCCGAGTCACGCACAGCGCGGCCCACTTCCTCTTCATTTTCGTAGTCGCGCGCCGTGTCAATGTGGCGGTAGCCGAGCTTCAAAGCGGCCAGCACAGCCTCGTATGCCTCGTGCGGGTTCGTGGCCTGGAAGACGCCGAGTCCGACCGTCGGGATGCGCGCGCCGCTGGGCAGGAGCTTGAACTCTTCGTACGCCGCCATGGTGTTGATCGTGAGATGAGCTCTTGGATTGTGTGAAGGCAAAAATCATCGCGCGTATAAATCTGGTGGGTACGGTACACGATGTATAGGAACATCATGGAAGTATCCTACAGACGAACCTTGAAAATGAAAAAAAAACACAAACTGAATTTCTAGGTGGGTTGCCGTGAGTATAACCCATTGTGGGTGTTTGGGTGATTCGATAGACCCACCAAGGGAAAGAGAGCGTCCATCTCCATCAAGGTTTCCAGGAGCGAAGAGCTCCAAATACAGTACAGAAGCGACGACGCCGGAGAAACACGGACGGCTCCTGTGTGCATGCTACGCGTCCCCAGGCGCGTTGAATGAGTATGTGGAGTAGAGGCATCCCAGGCCGCATCAGCATCGATCGCTCGGACGCATCGTCAGTCGAGACCACGACGTCTTCTCCCGGCGAACGCGACCGTGCCGACCGAGAACGCGAGCTGCATATTCAGATCCAGAACGCCGCTATGACGGCTCCCAGCGTCGCTAGCGCCCCGCCCAGCAGCTCCAGCTCAAGCGGTAGTAGCGGTAGTGGCGGTGCGCAGCTTCTGCGGTTCTTTGGGCGCTCTGGACGCCGTGGAAATGCCGCTGCGAGCGTCGATCTGGCTACGGCCGAGGACGAGCCGGACGAGATGGACCACGCGCGCATGCTCGCGGAGAAGCACCGCATGGAGCGCGTGTACAGGGAGGTGTCTGGCCAGACGCGACGTAACAGCAAGGGCTTCAACCACCAGGGCACGAGCGAGTCGGAGCACGACGTAGCGTGGGTCGAGATGGACGGAAACGTGGCGCCGCACGCGCCGGCGACGTCGACACGGCGGTTCCCCAAGCGCAAGAAGAGCAAGAAGAACCAGCCACCAACAGGTGTGAATAGCCAAGATCAAGGAGCTGCCGACGGGTCCAACGGTGAGGTCACTACGGAATACCTCGACGCCGTGCTGGTGAAGCCAGCGAACGAGGTGTTCAACAGGTACACGCGGTTCTTCCTCGACCCCAAGCTCGAGAAACTGTACCAGGAGTACACGGCCGTGAACTGGTTCTCGTGGGCACGCGGCCACGTGCTGCTGTGGATCGCTGTCCACGCACTGGTCGCACTGCTGTTCGTGATCGTGCCGTTCTCGGGGTTTGAACGCATGGATCTTTTCCTCATGGCTGACGACAACCTCAGCACGTGGCTCCAGTACGCGTACTTGGCCGGGGCGCTGCCATTTGCGCTGCTGCCCAGCAAAGTGAACCCGTTCCAGAAGCACTGGCGCTCGTGGTTTTGCCTGATCGTGATCATCTTCAACCTCTCGTTCCAGATTTGGCTCGCTAGTGCCAACCGTGCGGCGGTCGATGTTGTGGTCGACGACGTGGATTCCCGGTACAAGTGTATTCCGCCCGATGCGGCAGAGATCGCGAACTCGACGACGCGTGCTCCATCGGCCGAGGAGCTGACCGCGAAGGCCTACCGCCAGAAGACGTACGCGTTGGGCGTCACGCAGCTTTACTCTGGCGCGCTCGTGCAGGTGATCGCGGTGTTTGAGTCGGCATTCAGCTTTATCCTCGTCGTGTCGACGCGAGTCGAGTTTGTGCAGTGCGTGGTCGTGGGACTCACGGCCGTGGTGACCTACATTGTCATGATCGCGTCGTTTGGAATCGAGCTCGAGCCGATGACGGCTGTGTCGTTCTTCTTCGCGCTCATTCTCCTGCTCGTGTTGAGTCGATCGTCGGACTTGAACAACCGCCGTTCATTTCTATCGCAGCTTGTGGTCGAGATGGAGAACGAATCGCTGCAGTCGTACCTGACTAAGGCCGAGGCCGTGTTGATGAACGACGCAGCGTGTGATCAGGAGAAAGAAGTCGTCGGCAACGTGCTCGACAACCCACACATGAAGCACTTGGACATGGTGCGCATCCCGTTCTCGGACATCAAGCTTCTGCAGGCCATTGGTCGTGGAGCCATGGGCGACGTCATCAAGGCCAAGTACTTTGGCACGATCGTGGTCTGCAAGCGTATGCGGCGTGAGAACATCACGGAAGCAGCGATCACGAGCTTCCGAGAAGAAGTCGAGCTGATGTCGTCACTGCGCCACCCGAACATCGTGCAGTTTATCGGAGCGACGTGGGACAACTGCTCGAACGTGTGTATCGTGATGGAATATCTCGAAAATGGCGACATGCACAGCGTGCTGCACTCGAACATTGGCCGCAACTTCACGTGGGCCGACCCATTGCTCAAGATGGCCATCGATGCGGCTCAGGGCATGTTGTATTTGCACTCGCAGGAGGCGCCGATCGTGCACCGCGACTTGAAGAGCGTGAACATTTTCTGCTCGGCGACATTTGGCTGCAAGGTCGGCGATTTCGGTCTCAGCAAGAAGTACATGAAGGACATTGACGCGCTCACGACGCTGGTAGGCACTCCGTTTTGGCTCGCGCCGGAGATCATCCGAAACGAACGATACGGCCCCATGGCCGACATTTTCTCGTTCGGTATCGTGCTGACCGAGCTCGAGACACGCCGCACACCGTACCACGATCTGGAGGAGACCGGCCTCAAGGTGCTCATGCGCATTGCCCAGAACAAGTTGCGTCCGTCGCTGCCGCCCACGTGTCTGCCAACGCGTCGCCAACTGATCCTGGACTGTCTGCACGACGATCCGTCCCAGCGCCCGTCGTTTGCGGAGGTCTTGAAGCGTCTCCAGGGTCCGGTCCAGCAGGAGATCGAAGAGAGCGTGCTGCGTGAGCCGCTGCCTCAGCAGCACGAGCGACGAGGAGGCAAGCGCAGCTCGGATCAGCAGCAGCCGCGTCGAGACTTCTTCTTTGACATGTTGAACAACGTGCATAACCCAGTGTAGGAGACTCAGGATTAGGAGATTAGTTGTGTGAAGTGTATAACCTACTCGAAGGCCCGAAACGATAACGTTAATGCAGAGATATGAACGCATGCATGGCTTGGTGTTCTAGAATAAACGCCCACTCATGCAAGGAGTCCATGCAGAGGCTGCAGCATTGAACAAGACAGCATGGCAACAGCACAAAAATCCGGCATAGCTTCTTTACATTGTGTTGATAATAGTACAGACTTGCAATACAATAGTGGGTGGTGTTTTGGTTGAGAAAGAGCAAAGCGACATTTTCTAGTACCCGAGAGGCGGATGCGCGAGTCGGCGTCGACGGTCTTCAATCCTCGCCCGCTGCTGGCTTCGCCTTGCAGTCCTTGGCCTCGGTAGTCAGGTCAGGAGATCACGAAATGCTGGATAGCTTAGTAGAGACGCTTCTCGTAGCTGTACAGCGAGTGCACGCTACCCTCGCGCTGCGCGGCAGGCGTGCGCAGCTCGAAGCGGAGCTCCTCGTTCTCGAGCGCCTGGTGGAGCGCAGTCATGCTCGACTGGCCCAAATCCTGGAGACCGTGCATAATACCCTGTTGCAAGTACGGAATGTACTTCTTGAGCGAGCCCTTGTCCACGACAGCACCGCTCACACCCTGCGCGACCTTGACGGTAGCCGACTGGGCGAAGTAACGCTTGGACGAACCCTTGCTCATGGCCTCAATCGACCCCATGCCACGGTACTTCTTCAAGCGCACACCGTCCTGGAAGAAGTACTGGCCTGGGGCTTCCTCAGTACCAGCGAAGAGCGAACCGCACATGACAGCCGAGGCACCCACGGACAGGGCCTTGACGATGTGGCCGGAGCTGCCAATACCACCATCGGCAATGACTGGCACGCCGAACTTGCGCGAGTAGCGCGCAGTGTTGAAGACAGCCGAGGCCTGGGCACGGCCGACGGCACACACCTCCTGGGTGGTACAGATCGAGCCAACACCCATGCCGACCTTGAGACCATCAGCACCAGCCTCGATGAGGCTCTTGCACTGGGCCATGGTGACGACGTTGCCACCGATGACGTCAATGTGTGGGTACGTGGCCTTGATCCACTTGATGATGTCGATCTGGAAGACCGAGTCACCCTGCGACGAGTCGATCACGATGAGGTTCACGCCAGCCTCCACAAGCGCCGAGCAGCGCTCGCGGTCGTTGAGACGGGTACCGATGGCGGCACCGACAAGCAGCTGCTTGTTGGCGTCCTTCGAGGCGTGCGGGAACTCACGGTTCTTGAGCAGATCGCGGCGCGAGATGAGCGACACGAGCTCGCCACGCGCGTTCACGATCGGCAGCTTGCCCTTCTTGCTCTCACGCAGGATCTTGTTGGCCTCCGAGAGCGACACACCCTCTGGCGCCGTGATCAGGTCCGTGGCCATGACGTCCTTGAGCTTGGTCGAGCGCTCCTCAATGAAGTCAATGTCGCGGTTGCTGACAATGCCCACAAGCACGCTGCCGATGTTGCCATCCTTGGTGATCGGAATGCCAGCGAAGCCGAACTCGGCCTTGACGCGGTCGACGTCGGCGAGCGTGTCCTCTGGCGACAGGCACTTTGGGTTGGTGATGAAGCCGTTCTTGAACTTCTTGACGAGCTGCACCTCCTTGACCTGCTCCTCCACAGTCATGTTGTAGTGGATGATACCAATGCCGCCGTGGAGCGCCATGCCAATGGCCATCTGGTGCTCCGTGACCGTGTCCATCGGGGAGCTCACCAGCGGCAGACGCAGCTTGATGTTGCGCGTGATCTTGGTCTCGAGCTGCACAGCGTCCACGCCGAAGTTGATGTGCCCTGGCATGAGGATCAGATCATCGTACGTGTACCCGACGCCGTTGTTCTTGCGCACGAAGATGTCGATGGCCGAGCGACCATCGAGCAGCGAGTCGTCCTGCGTAACCGACGCCATTGTGGAGCTGGATGTGAAGAGCGAGGTTGAAGAGGCTTGGATGTGGAGACCGATAAATCGGGAAATGGCGGGTGCCGATGGGCAGCGGCGTTGTGTGGCGGGCTCGTGTGCGGTGCCGCACACCCACTCATCACCAATGCAACTGCTTGGCGCCCAACGACTGCTGGCGAGGAGCGCAGTTCGCATTTTCAGCCAATCATGGTATCTTTAGATGTCTCACTAACCCTTATGAATGAATACATGTATACGAGGTAAAAGGTAGCCAGGTCAATGTGTTCGTATCTCAGTACACGGACCAGCTCGTCATCAGCTGGCATCTAACGAGATTCGTTTCTATTTCTAAAGCAGAGGTTTCCCTCTTGTAGAAATGATAGAAATCCATTTCTATCCTCAGCTTTTGGCGCGAGGCTCTTCCGAGAATTGGTGGAAAGATTTGCTGCCTGCGGACGATGAGCTCGTGGCCATTGCGGATCTTGACGCGGATCTTAGCGAGCCAACGGACATGACCATGAGCTGGCACACCGACGAGGCTACCAGTGAGGCTGCCACCATGACGAGCAGTGATGTAGCACCCGTGGCAGAGGCAGCACCAGTGGCAGTGACACCAGCGAAGCCACGTGTGGCACTCATCACGGGCATCACGGGCCAGGACGGATCGTACCTCAGTGAGCTGTTGCTGGCGAAGGGGTACATCGTACACGGTCTCATCCGACGGTCGTCTGCGTTTAACACGTCGCGCATCGAACACCTCTACAGAGACCCGCATCTCAACGACGTCAAGCTCTTCCTGCACTACGGCGACGTGACCGATTCGTCGAACCTCTGCCACATCATCTCACGTCTACGTCCGGACGAGATCTACAACTTGGCGGCTATGTCCCACGTTAAAGTGTCGTTTGAGATGTCCGAGTACACTGCTGATGTCGACGCCTTGGGTACACTGCGGCTGCTGAATTGCATCCGCACGTGCGGCATGGAGAAGACCACCAAGTTCTACCAGGCCTCGACCAGCGAGCTGTACGGTAAAGTGCAGGCGACGCCGCAGAGCGAGCTCACGCCGTTTTACCCACGCTCGCCGTACGGCGTCTCGAAGCAGTTTGCCTTCTGGAGCGTTGTCAACTACCGGGAGGCTTATGGCATGTTCGCAGTCAACGGCATTCTATTCAACCACGAGAGCCCTCGACGAGGTCCGACTTTTGTGACGCGCAAGATCACACGCGCTGTTGTCCGCATCCAGGCAGGCACTGAAGAGTGTCTGTACATCGGCAATTTGGACGCCAAGCGCGATTGGGGCCACGCACGAGACTACGTCGAGTGCATGTGGAGGATGCTGCAGCACGACACACCAGAGGACTTTGTCGTCGCCACAGGTGAGTGCCACAGCGTGCGAGAGTTTGTCGAGCTTGCATTCCAGCACGTCAACATTCCAGTCGTATGGAAGGGCCCGCGAGGCACTGTCGACGAGGTAGGCGTGGACGCTAACGACCCGAATCGTGTGGTCGTGCGGGTCGACCCCAAGTATTTTCGCCCGACGGAAGTGGATCTTCTCGTAGGAGACGCGACCAAAGCGCGACAGCTACTGAACTGGCAGCCGACTGTGCGGTTCCGTGATCTTGTCGCTGAGATGGTTGACGCCGACGCTGCGTCACTGCGAAGCAATGCCCATGACCACGTACATCATCAGAACTAGGAATCCGAAACATGCACGCAAATGGAAGGTTCATAATGACTTGGTGGTGTTGCTCTTAAAAAATGTCTCGCCGTTGGCCGTCAGCCGTGACTTCCGTAGATGTGAGCTCGATGCCAATGAAGCGCCGACTGAGGTCATTGAGCTTTGTCGCAAGCACGTCCGCTTGGCTCACCTTCGTCTCCAGTGGCTCGGCTGCCTCGGCGAATCCATACCATAGATCCGGAATCACCGACCCATGCGTGGCCAAGTCCTCATCGTTCAGGCTTCGGCTGTTGGATGCCAGAGCCTGGGCCGCTTCCTGCAGAGGCTTCGACGTGAGCGCCATTCGCCGCACACCTACACGCACGTGGCCTCGCTGCTCGCCGTTCTCTTTGACAAGAGGGTACCATTCGTCAAACGCTTCATTCAACGGAATATCCAGTGCGATGTGGACTTCTCCGAGGTGCATGTCGTTCATGACGAGGTTCTTGTTCATCACCACGATGCTGACGAGCTCTGGTGGCTCCCCTGCTTCCGCCGCAGGTACCCAGAAGACAAAGCGCTCGTTGAACACGGGGCTGTTGGTGCTCTTGACGATCGTCGTTCGTCGATCACTCTCCTGGAACTTGACCACGACGTACGAGTCGTTCTCTCCCTGGAAGTAATCGCCCGCCGAGAGGTCCTTGGCCGCTAGAACTTCTGCAACAATCAGTTCACCAAACTCCTCCGCTGCAGACACTGACGCTGACGCTGACGCTGTTGCTGCACTTGTCTTTCGTTTCTGGTCAGGCTGTGTAGGACGCTGGATGTTGTTGCGTGCCGCTGCCTTGTCAGCATCGGACGTCACCAGCGACGCGCTGCTCAGCGTCGTCTTGAGCTTCTCAAACGAAAAGCTCATTTTCGGTGGCGTGGGGCGACTGATCTTCATCTTTTCCTTCCATGAGCTCATGTCTGGAAGCTGAGGCACAGGAATCGACGACAACGCCGAGCCAGAGGCAGCACTGGGCGACGAGTCGTTTTCTTTCTCCGACGCCTTCGAGTCTACACTGCTGCTCTGGAAGAACTTGGTGCGGAAGCTCGTCATTCGGTTCAATGCACTCGCCGCGGCTCCAGTCACAGGCGCAGGCGCAGGCGCCGGCGGTGGCGCCTTCGGCTCTTCCACTTGTTCCTCTTCAAGCTCGTTAGGGTACTTCTCATTCGGCGTCGATGGGTTCGGCAGACTCAATGGAGCGCTAGTCTTAGCTGGAGCTACCGTAGCAGCAGCAGCAGTAGCAGAGGAGGAAGTGGATCTGGAAAGCGCGACTGGCGCGACGGCCGAGGAGCCACTGGAGCTGCTCGTGGTGTCCGTCTCATTGCTCTTGGGCGCCTGCGCCGCCGCGCGCGTCTGCCAAAAGTTCTTGGCGCTGGCAAAGTCGATGCTCGCCTTGTCTTCCTGGCCTTGCATGTTGGCGCTCACGGATCGTGTTCGCGTCGATGTGTACAGTAGTGATGGGATGTGGTCTGGAATCTAGATATGAGCTCTTCGCAGACCAAGTCGTCAGTTCAAAATGCGACTCAACAACAGTCCACGCGTGGGACTTGCATGAGAGGAGAGCTGCATGCTTCGAAACTTCAATTTCTAACATGTTAGGAACCGACACGTGACGGATTCTGCGACATGTGGCACGCTCCAACGCAACAGCTACAACAGAGACCAAGCCACAAAGAGATCAACTTGTCACGCACGACTGCCGCCATGTGCGTGAGAGGAAGGCGACGTGAGCCAGATACAGTATCACATACAGCCTCCATACACTGCACTTGAAGATGAGAAAGGCGGATCCCCGTACGGTAGGTACATCTAGTTTGTTGAACTCGTTGTGGTCGTATCGTCATGCTATCAAAATCTACGGATCGGCACTGGTGCCAGGCATGTCGTCCAGGTTCTCCAGTTCCGCGGCGACAGTGTCGCCGGCCGCATCGTCATCATCTTCGTCATCATCCTCGTCTTCGTCGCGGCGGAATGCGCGCTTCGCAGTTCCGTAGCGCCTCTCGTACTCGGCCATGGACAGAAGACACAGCTCGACCTCGCCATCGATGCCTGTGACCATCTTGGTGATCTCGGTGAGCTCCATCTCGTACACGAGCACGCCATTAATCGCGACGAGAACGTCTCCAGCGTTGACTGCTTGACTCTGTTCAGCTTGGCCGTTCGGGATGAGTCGATACACGACGACAATCTTGCGTACCGGGTCGCGTGCAAACTCGATGCCCAGCTTCTGCGTCGTGTCCAACACGACGGTGCACGCGATGACTAACGAGCGGATGTACTCGATCGCGATCTCCAGACATGTGACGAAGTACGCTGCTTCACCTGACGTGCCTCCGAGGTCGAAGAATGTGACCATCTCCTTCAGCAGTACGGGATTCGTCAGCCGCGACTGGACCAACACGTAGATGAAAGCGGGGATGAAGTCATCAGCGCTCATCGGTGCGTTCGCTGGATGTTCCGAGTGATACACGTTGTAGATCTCCTTGCACGCTGCGACGATCTGATTGCGCTTCATGTACGGCAGACTGAGCTTATCAATCTCCTTGAGGCTGTCCGCCGCACTCTTCCAGTCCGTGGATGACTGGCTATCGGACCCGATGCCAAAAAATGACTGGGCTTTCGACTGGAGCACTTCGATTTTTCCTTGCAGGAGCTTCGCCTCGGCTCGGGTCTTCTCCTTGATGTTGTCGTGAACCGCTCGGTACAATGGGAAGAAGACTCGTTCCTCGATCTGTTCATTGATGATCGACAGGACGCGCTCGGTAAACTCAGCCGAGTCATCCTCACCAGCACTATTGTCTTCACCAACGCCAGTTGGGGACCCAGCCGACCCAGTCGAACGGCCTCCAAGCACGAGCAGCTCGTTCAGACGAGTATGAACCATATAGTCCGACAAGCCAGACATGAACTGCCTCAGCGCAGCATTGTCGACGACAGTCTTCCCTGAATGCTCTCTCAAGAATGTCGATGTCGTGGTTCCTTCGGGCGAATACGGAGACGCCAAGATGAGCTGCACTTCCCTTGTCACGTCCACCAAGGCGTCTTCAGTCTTGGAAATGAACGACGACATGCAGCGGCGACACGCAGTGTCAGTCCCGACTGAAGCGCTCTCATCCAGCGAGCCAGACGTACAGGAGCACCTTCGACCGCCCTCACCAGTTAGGATGAAAGAGGATGCTCGCGAAAGAGGTTCGTTAGAGTCAGACGAACTCGAGTGGGCACTTTCCGCGACGGAGCTCAACGACGCAACCCACAGTGAACGTTCTTCTTGACTGTCGGCGTGGAGGACGAGGTCGCGCTGGGACGTGCGGACGACGAAGCTGAACCGCTCGCCCGTCTTGAGCGTATCCAAGTGCGAGATCCTGGCTTTGGTCACATCAATTGATCCTTTCTTCGTTCCACCTTCCGGGTGGGAGTAGTAGGAGAGCGTAGAGTGTGACAGCTCGAACCAACGCCGTTTGGTACTCTTCACCATTTGCCCGCGCTTGCGCAGCCAGCCCGAGAAGACCAACTTATCGCTTTGCTGCTCCACGAGCTTGGTAGTCCTGGCTGACGCTGGGAGAAGCTCTGCTCCTTGTTCGATCAGCTGCTTGATCCACGTATCGCGGTCGTGCTGGTCCGTCGCGTACAATATGATCTGGTACGATCCCTGGCTGAGACTGAAGCCACTTTGCAGCAGGCACTGCACTGTCGTGCGCTTCCGTAAATCAATCCGTCCACGCACTTCCGTCGAGTCGTGGGTGTCATGGTACACGAGCTCGTGGTCAATGATACAGAAGAGACGCCGTTTGAAGTTGCGGATGCTGTGGCCACGCTTAATGAGCCAGCCCGAATGGCGCACCTCGGGTTTGTATTCCTGTACCCATCGATGGCTCTGCTGCGTGGGCGTGACCATGCGCAACGTACCGCCGGTCGATCGCACCATCGTGCTTGTCGCTCGCTCAGTCCATTGCACAATCTCCCTGTTGCAAGAAACGGGAGGAGGTCAATCACTGAAATCTCACGCAGCCTTATGATCGATCACGACAATGCGAACTCACCGTTGGCTGGGACGAGTGACCAGCACCACACGTTGCGATTCGCGCGAGTAGCCGCTGCTGTCTTTCAGCGAGGGCGTCTTGATTGGCAGAGGCGGGGGCGCCGTGGTGGAAGGAGTCACAGCAGTCGCATCCTCGTTAGCTGAGACCTCCGCATCGACGCTCTCCTTACGCGTTGGAGACCCTTCTTTCGCGACGCTCTGTGCATCATGGCTGTCGTTGTCATTGTCTTCTCCGCCTTCGTTTAACGTGTCACGCAGCGGCAGGCGAAACACTTCAATGTCGCCGCGCGTGGACTTGGACGGACGCAACGACGCGTCCCGCATCGCACGAAGCGAGAACGCACGGATGAACTGTTCGTTGTGCGTGCTGCGTGTTGGGTACACGCACGCGTCGCTACGTTGAGCTGCTTGCGCGTGGAGATCGGAGGAGAGGGAGGAGGAAGATGAAGCCTTCTCGTCCCCTGTGATGGCGATGGTGAAGGTTCAGACCACAGGGACGAAGAGCTCCAAGTCAAGATGAGCGTGCGTATATTAGCCAATCACAGATCGATATGGTGTTCCCTCGTCCACTCGCAAAGGCAGTCGCCAGTCGGGAACGGTACACGGTACCATAATGCTCATAGCTGGTACGGTGTACCATAAATGCAGTTCGCTCTGGTATACATGGCCGCTAGCTTCCTGAAAGGAAGCAAACTGCTCGGAATCGGGAAGTTCCTGTTCGTACCCGTACGCCACGTCACACTCATGACGCGCTGTTGTCTCCCGTCGACGCTGGCACAACTACTGTGCCGTACTGGTACCGGTACAATTATACTCGACCAGTACGGCCTTCCTGTCGTGTCTGAACATCACGTCCCCCTCCCTGATGTCCGAACGGGTATCCCATCCCATCCAGCAATGCTGGGAGGAACGTGCCTGGGCCAGCATGACTTTGGGGCGTTCCTCCTGGCTTCTTGGTGATGGCTAAACCACCACGAGAAGACCAACACGACCAGAGGAACAGCCAGGCATCACAATCGACTGCAACTTTGCACCAAACAAAGTGGAGCTGCTGGGTGCTCAGCTTCAACGTTGGCGTAAAACGCCTCCTGGCAGATTGGAACACGGTGACGCCAACGGCGTGGCGCCGACGTGAAACGCGGCTTTTCTAGATCGTATCCAGAATCAGGTACCTACTCGAAACCACTTTCGCATCCCACTGAATCCCTTAATCGACCGTTTTTTGCAATTGCAGCGCAACTACTTTGGTCATAACTACCGTGTTTTGTAAAAATGTGCTTGTGCAAACCGCCTCGTCAGCGGGCTAGGGTCTGAAAATGCTCGCGTCATGGTCTTCAAAGCGCAGCGATGACGTCTGTGCGTGGATTTGGAGCCATCCCCAAGATCTCTTTTCAGCCAATCAGATCGCTCCCCACACGCTTCTGGTGCATCGAAGCGGTGGCGAGCTCCCTCCCATCTGATCTTTTCACGTCGAAACTTCAGCAGCTCCACGCGCAAGGCGACGAGGACGCCGTGCTTTGGATCCTACGACTCTAGCACCCGCCTTTCGCAACACGCGACACTGCAACGCTTCGGCCTCGCCTCCTCCCCTAGCAACACGCATTTGCGAATTCTCCGCGCCGCGACCACCAGCAGCAGCTCAATTCCCCCTTCTAGTCCACCACCATGAGCGACAACGCCACCCGCCGCATCAGCCAGATTGGCAGCCACGTCCAGAGCGGCGTGAGCGAGGACACTGCGTTCACGCAGCGCGTGGAGGCCATGCAGGCCTTCTTCAAGGACGAGCGCTTCAAGCACGTCACGCGCCCTTACTCGCCGGACGAGGTCGTCAAGCTCCAGGGCACAGTGGAGGCCAACGCCATCAGCGCGCAGCAGTCGCGCAAGCTGTACAAGCTGCTCCGTGAGCTCCAGGCCCGCGGCGAGACCAGCCACACCTTTGGTGCGCTCGACACCATCCAGGTCGTGCAGATGGCCAAGCACTTGTCGACTGTGTACGTCAGTGGCTGGCAGTCGTCGTCCACGGCGTCGACCTCGAACGAGCCAGGCCCGGATGTCGCCGACTACCCGATGGACACTGTGCCAAACAAGGTCGACCAGCTCTTCCGCGCGCAGCTCTTCCACGACCGCAAGCAGTACGAAGCGCGTCGTCGCATGACGGCCGCTGAGCGCGCCCGCACCCCAGTAGTTGACTACCTGCGCCCAATCATTGCCGATGCCGACACCGGCCACGGCGGTCTGACGGCGACCATGAAGCTGACCAAGATGTTCATCGAGCGTGGTGCCGCTGGTATCCACCTTGAGGACCAGAAGCCTGGTACCAAGAAGTGTGGCCACATGGGCGGCAAGGTGCTCGTGTCCACGCAGGAGCACATCCAGCGTCTCATCGCCGCACGTCTCCAGGCTGATATCCTCAACAGCCCTCTGGTGATTGTCGCCCGTACGGATGCTGAAGCCGCGACGCTTCTCGACAACAACATTGATGGCCGTGATCACCCATTCATTCTCGGTGCCACCAACCTCAGCGTCGAGACCTTCCGTGAGGCCTCGAAGAACGGCACGGACTCGACCTGGGACAAGCGCGCTGGTGCGCTCACCTACCCAGAGGCCGTCCGCAAGGCCATCGAGCAGTCCAGCCGCTCGGACAAGGCTGCTGCCCTCAAGGCCTGGAACAGCCAGTGCCTGGAGCTGAGCCTGCGTCAGATGAAGGCTCTCGCCCAGAAGCTCGGTGTCTCTGTCGAGTTCTGCTGGGAGCGTGCCCGTACCGTCGAGGGTTACTACCGCGTCCGTGGCGGTGTTGAGTTCTGTATCGCCCGTGGCCGTGCCTACGGTGCGTACGCCGACCTCATCTGGATGGAGACTGCTCTTCCAGGTGTGCCACTCGCACGCACGTTCGCCGAGGGCGTGAAGGCCAAGGTGCCACACCAGATGCTGGCGTACAACCTGTCGCCATCGTTCAACTGGGACGCCGCTGGCATGTCGGACTCGCAGATCCGCACCTTCGTCGAGGACCTCGGTCGCCTCGGCTACTGCTGGCAGTTCATCACGCTTGCTGGTTTCCACAGCGACTCGCTGGGCATCACTCGCTTCGCGCGTGACTACGCTGACCGCCGCATGCTCGCTTACGTTGAGGGCATCCAGCGTGCCGAGCGTAACGAAGGTGTCGAGACGCTCAAGCACCAGGGCTGGTCGGGTACCGACTACGTCGATGCGCTGCAGAACACGATCACCGGTGGTCTCTCTTCGACGAACACGATGGGCCACGGCGTGACGGAAAGCCAGTTCTAAGCAGCTTGATCCAAGGTCTCATTGGAAAGTTACAATGAGATCCTAGACGCGAGCAGTTAGCCTACCATCAGACAAAATTCATTATTGACGTGCCTTGTATCCGCGGAATAAACTACCTACAAACAATTCTTGATACCATTGTTCTTCTAGCCACTCAGAGCTGCAGTCCACGCAAGAATGCCAGAGCCGTCCAGGATGCTCGTCTAATGGAAGGAATTCCGTCTGGATGATCGAATTCCCTGCCGGTGGATCATCGTGTGAATGGGAAGCGGGGGCCATCAAATGGTGGTACGCGGTGGACAGGCTCTCTTTACATCTTTGTGCATGACGATTTGTGGTCCAGCTACACCTGCAGTGCTAGAGGCAAAGGGGATCAAGCTTCGGCGTTTCGGCGTTGGAGGTCCTCGACAGCGTCGGCGTTCCACACGTTTCCAACATTCGCGACCTGTTTCAGGCATGCGAGATGTCAATTGATGTCAATGGATTGATAGATCTGTAGGAATGGTCCGTGGAGGCTTCGTAGTGCTTTTCAACAGAATCTATTACTCGGAGGCATGGCTGTGGGCATGGCGACGTCTCCCCTTGTATGTGTCGCCATCGCAGCCCGCCACCCATGTCCCCATACTCCTATAGTTACGATGCTTCGTTTACAGCAGGCCGCAATTGGTGATCTTGACCTCCGTCACTGGCTTGCCCTTCACGCAGAAGACCGACTCGATGCTCTTGAGCACATTCTTTCCGTCCACGACCTTGCCGAACGCGACGTTGCGGCCGTTCAGGTGTGGCAGCGCCTGCAGCGAGATGAAGAACTGTGACGCGTTCTTGTTCACGCCAGCGTTGGCCATGCCGATCACGCCTTCTTCCGTGAACTGGAGCGCAAAGTTCTCGTCATCGAAGTAGCGCTTTCCCTTCTCGAGCGCCGCGTGGCCACCGGTGCCGTTGCCGGCCAGGATGTCGCCACCGACAATGTACGTGCCCTTGGTGACGTTGTGGAAAACGGAGTTCTTGTACGAGCCCGAGCCGAACGCCGACTCGAATCCCTTGTTGCACAGCTGCACAAAGTTCTCGACGGTCTTTGGCACGACGTCCTTAGCGAGCTCCACCGTGATGCGCTCGGCTGGTGCGCCGCCAATGCTCACGTCCAGGAAGGCCTTCGGGCGAGGCGTCGACGGCGCTGGCACGGCGGCGTCGTACGCGACGACGGCTGGCGCTGGCGCGTTCATCTTCTCGAGCGAGCGGTGGTACCATCCCCATCCGCGGGCACCACCACGGGTCATGGCATTCGTGCCACGCACGAGCTGCGATCGGACATACGCCATGGTCTCCTCTGCGACTATTTCCTTCCAAACGTGTGAGTCGTGCGGCGCTGCTGGGTCGCCGGCTCGCTTCCAGCCACTGTTGCCTCGAGCGTACTTAGTGGGCTGGTCGGATCATCCAAAATGAAAGATGCGTACTTAGTACAACGTATAAAATCATAGAGGGGCGCGTGCCTTCTGTTCTTTCCGCCAGCTTGAAGAGATCTGCCTCGCGTGGCTGCTGATCAAATTGAAAAAAGAACGCTGGTGAGCAAGAAGGATGCAGTTGTCGGGGCTGATGGCGCTCGTGGTGTCGGCCACGGTGACCGTGGTCATGCTCGCGCTGCAAATGGCGGTTTTCGGGTATGTTGTGGGCGAGTACGTGGTGGTCCAGCCACCAGCCCAGCAGCTACGAACGCTCAGCAGTGCCACGAATCGAAGCAACGTCTTCGTGAGCGAGCTGAAGCCGTTGCCAGTCGTGATCATGCACGGCATGGGCGACGCTGCTGGAAACGCGGGCATGATGCGGATTCGAGATGTACGTACCGTACAGCGATTCGGCATTGCTATATAGTGTGGAAATGGACTCGGGTATCTGATGCTGTTGGATGGTCCGCTTCGTGTATACAGGCCGTCGCGAAGCAGCTCGCAACGTACGCGGTGAACATCCAGATCGGCGATTCGGTCGAAGCCGACGTCAAGAACAGCTTCTTCATCACCATGGACGAGCAGCTTGAGATTTTCGCGCGAGAAGTGCGCAAGGTGCGTGAATTCGAAGGTCCTCACGGTCAATGAGGTGATGATCTAAGGAAGTTTTATATAACCACAGGACCCACAACTGAGCGGTGGATTCAACGCCTTGGGTTTCTCTCAAGTACGGCCGCCGCATAGGAGCTGCCATGGCTTGCAATTGATCTCGTCTAACCTGAATCTTCTTGTGAAGGGTAACCTGCTCATCCGTGCGTACGTCGAACGCTACAACGATCCACCAGTCGTCAACTTCGTGTCCTTTCATGGGCCACTAGCTGGCGTTGGCGCGCTTCCGCAATGCAAGCCGACGCAGTTCATTTGCAAGGAGATCAACAAGGCACGGCCAGGACACTGCTTCTCCGTGCCTCCCAGAGGTCAGTTCTAATATTGCGTTGTTGTTGTAGCTTATTGGTGAAGCCGTTTACTCCGACCACGTGCAATGTGAGTGGCAAGCACCCACAGGGAAGGCCTACAGAACGACCAATCCTCACATCATCCCCTTCTTTCTTGTGCAGCTCGGCTCGCCCAAGCCAACTACTTTCGCGACCCACTCAGGATCCCAGAGTATCTGATGCATGGTACGGCTCTCTTCTGTCACTGGCCAACGCATCAAATGTCACAGTCGAAACTAAAATGAGCTGATGCCTTCGTGAAGCCAAGTTCCTTCCGGACATTAACAACGAGAAGGCGTCCCCGAATGCGACATACAAGACGAACTTCAGTCAGCTGCGCAGCCTCGTACTCGTGCGAGCCAAGCGCGACACGCAGGTCTTCCCGAAGGATTCAGAATGGTTCGGCGAGTACGCCGACAACGACTACAGCCGCATCCTCGGATTCAACGAGACGCGGTGGTACAAGGAAGATCTCTTTGGCCTGCAGACGCTGGACAAGGCCGGCAAAGTGCATTTCCTGGAGACCGATGGCAACCACTTGCAGTTCTCCACGGTATTTCTTCTGGAAGTTGTGGGCAAGTACTTCGCTGTGAGCCTCGCGTGAGAATTCCTATGAAGTGTATCGGTCAAGAGTGGATTCTGGACCCCCTTGAATGATGAACCCAAGTGTTGAACCATGCCAGTTCAGTGGATCTTTGGACGGAAGGAAGCCATCCTCTCAACAGTGACATTTGTACCTTGATTTGGGTATTGAGAGATATTCAACATATTTGTCCAAATCGATTACAAATCTGCCAGATTTAGCTCCATAATTACATATATATAACCCCTTATTATTATATAAATCTGTATAACCCCGATAGAAGGCAAAACCACAATTCTGTGCGCGACTGATCTACGAGTTGCGACAGCTTTACAAATCCGTTTGGCGCGGGTTTGCGCCACTTTTAGACTGAATGCCACCTCGGAGGTCGGCATTCTGCGACAACAAGATAACAAAAACGCCATCAGAGGATTTGGACGTACGCAAAACTGCCGGTGTAACCCCTAATAGAGTGGCTATGTAACCCTGATTTATACCCTTTCCAAGTCGGATATTTAGCCCCAAGGTGCTCGGCAAATAACACAAATCCCACAATACAATCTACTTCCTAAAGAATCTTGAAATCCAGAGCTAGTGTCCGTAAACCGAGGTGAGTCGGCGCGAAGCCGTCGGTTTCCGTGTGCCTCTTGCGTCCGCGGGCAAGGGGAGCACCACGCAGAGGCGCAGAAGGAATCAGTCGCGAGAAGCTCTTGGGCGTTGCGGCCTCAACGCACCTGTAAACCCGACCGCCAGGCGTCTTCATCCGTGTAGCCCGTGGGTCGAGCTGGCAATTTTTCGGTCCGCGCACGCACGCCACGCCCTCTCAGGTGTGTGTGTCTATTCCTGACCAGTGGGTCGGTCATTTCGTGTGGGTCATCCATCCTCCAGCTTCGTACGCTGGGTCGTGTGGGAAGGAGCGAGGTGTTCTCCAAAGAGGCGTAGACTCCGTTGTCTCGGTCGGTGTATTTGGAGGTGAAACGAAGGCGTGAAACTGCTTGCCCGCACGGACGAGAGCGAGCCCGGCGAGGAAAGAGAAGGGAAGGGGAAAACTGGCTGGTTTGCGGTTGAACTGGCTGAGTGCCGAGCGCCCCCTGTAGCAGAAGCAGTAGCAGCAGTAGCAGTAGCCGTCCGCGTGGGAGGCAGTAGCAGCGAAGGAGGAGAGAGAGAGGGTGGCGCCAGCGTGCATCGTCGCAGCCCACCAACATCACCGGCGCACCGTTGACCTGGCTTTCTTAACAGAACTGCGCAGGCCTTCGCGACGACGCACGCAAGTAGAACAGAACTGGCCCCGAAGACCCAAGCGCACGGAGCGACGGCAGTGCGAGTCTCCTCTCTACGCGACGGCGTAGACACGTGTGGAGAAGACAAGGAAAAACGAGACACGAGTCCAAGAACCGAACACACAGAGGACCAGCAAGACGGCAAACAGGCGTGCGCTCGTTAGATTGTATGGAAATGGAGCTGGCTGTACCCAGTGGCGCCACGGCGACGACGGCGGGTGCCGGGGATGGCTCCAACTCGAAGCGCAAGCTGGACTTCGCGCACTCGGCCACGCACGTGACAGTCCTCTCGATGGACTCGCAGTCCAAAGTTCGCCGCCGAGGCTCCTCAATGAGCTCCAACGACAGCGCCGTGATGAAGCGTTCACTCTCTGACGGCACCATGTACGTCGTGGATCTGTAGAAAGGAAGCTCGTCGAGGTGTGTGAGACTGACGGTGTTTTCTTTCCTATCGTAGCAACGCACGTGTGTGTTCGGATGCTTCCGACAGTGAGCAGGACACGGACGGAGGAGGCGCAAGTAATGCGGCATCGTGTCCTATCTCGCCGTCTTCAACTTCGTCCGACTCAGTCAACGAAGCGACGGCTCAGCTGAATGCCATGTCACCAAGAGACACGATCCCAGTGGGTGTCGTGCACACGAGTCCATTCTCGCCAGTGTTTGCGTCGCCAAACCGAGCACTGGCATCTCTAGGCAGTGGATCTGCTCGCAACTCCCCGTTACCGAGTCCATTTCATCCATCTCCAGCTCGTCGATTTGTGGCACCGATGCCATCAACCCCACAAGAAGATGGTGCTCAAGAACGGATGTCGGCGCCTGCAGCATTTTCACTTGGGCTTGCTTCGCCAGCAACTCGCACAAGCCCGACGGGCCCAAGTCTTGCTGCTGGGCGTGGATCGCTTGCTGCGAGACGTGCGTGGCAACCAGCTCGCCGAGGTCGCAACCCAGGCAATTTATCTCTCGATCTCTCTCAGATGGAAACGCAGACATCTCCAGGAGGGAGCACGGATTCGACCCAGCGCCGAACTGACCAATCTGCCGTGTGCTCGCAAGTCACTGACTTCTTATACATCGGCGGAGCCGCTGCTGCCAAGGACCGAGACAACTTGATGCAAGTCGGAATCACCCACATTATCAACTGCGCGGCCAACATCGCGCCGGCATTCTACCCGGACGAGTTTCAGTACTACAACATTAAGCTACGGGACCACTCGGGCCAAGACATTGCGCGCTACTTCTACAACGTCTTCGACTTCATCGAGAAGGCCCGGCGTCGGGGCGGAAAGGTGTTTGTCCACTGTGTGAAGGGCATTTCTCGGTCGCCGACGATGGCAATCGCGTATTTGATGTGGTACAAGGGTATCGGCATGGCGAAGGCACTCGAGTTCGTGCGCCAAGCACGGCCCGCTGTCGATCCCAACACAGGCTTCATCTTCCAGCTGAACGAGTGGGAGCTCCTTCGGCCTGACGGCAAGTTGAAACTTCAGCACCCGGTGGTGTTTCAGATCGATTTCTCTGGTGGGAGCAATGGAAACGGCAACGGTGCACGTCCAGCGGAAAAGCCTCTTGTCATCGGCCCTCTGACAACAATCACAGAGGTCGAGCTGTCTCGCCCGACGCCCGAAATCAGCCAGTCGTGTTTCGTCGTGTCCAGTGCGGAGTATGTGTTCATTTGGTGTGGTCTCATGGCAAACGAAGTACTCATCGAGGCGGCTCAGCACGCCACCACTTTGCTCCAGACGTACGAATGCTTGCCCGACAAGTACGAGATCGTGACGAGCGGCAACGAGAACCCCGTGTTTTGGAGTGTGCTGGAAGCGCAGCAGCCCCACCGAAGCGTGTGATGTGGTGCGGAGGTGTGCATTCATGCATGCGCTCCGTAATCGTGTGGTATGTGCGTGTAGTGACGTCATTAGCGTAGGATCAAACCAAACAGTATTAGTCAAGCTTTGCACCCCATTTTGAATCTTCCGATCTTGAAAGGTCACAGGCCATCAGGCTACTTTTTACGCCTTCCCACTGGATAATTACGACCGACAATTGAGACAATTCTGATGGCAAAACCGACCATGTGCTTCAACATGTGGCGCGTAAAACTGAACCAGACACGGATCCGGTGGGTGGTGGGTTAACGTTGGATCTTTGGGTGTTTGCTCGCACAAAAACGGCTTCGGCCAACCACAAGGAGCCGCAAAGGCGACGCGAAGAGATCAATTCCAATCGCTTCCATCCCCCGACGACGGCAGTTGACTCGACCCGAAATCGCGTCGAAGTGAAGTGGACGTCAAGGACAATCAATACAGGACACTGCAGTGCCCGAGACACATTCCTGAAGTCTCCTCGAGAGCGGCGTTTATCAGAAGCTTTACCAAGAAGGAATCAAGTTGAAGTATCATGTCGGGTGCCAGCGGCAGTGGCAGTGCGGCGCTCTTGGCGCTCACGGGTCTCATCGGCGTAGGCTTGGCCGTGGGATTCCTGTACTACCAGTCCGGAAGCCTGAGTGCGTCTGGTGATGCGAGTGACGGTGAGAACAAGCGCTCCGGATGCCCGTTTGCGAGCTTCAGTGCGATTGAGAAGGAGAAAGGTGGACGATGCCCCGTGACCGGTGCGCTAGTGCCACCGAAGGCAGACGAGAAAGCGAATGCTACAGAAGAAGAAAGTGGAAAGAAAGATGTGAAGCCGACGATTCCGAAAGCGGCAGCACCAGCCTCGCCCAAGGCAGCGGCCCCGACTCAAGCTCCTGCTCCGAGATCACCGAAGAAGACTGTCGTGGAGGCGCCAAAGCCGACGTCGCCGACTCCATCACCGAAGTCGTATGCTGACGCAGTCAAACCAGCGTCTCCACCAGCATCCCCGAAGGCTGCGCCAGTTGCTGAGAGCAAGCCGAAGTCGCCGGTACCATCTCCAAAGAAGCTGGCCACGCCAGTCACCAAGGCTCCATCGCCTCCTGTCTCTCCCAAGAAGGTGGGTGCTCCAAAACCAGTTGAACGGAAGCCAGCTCAGTCGCCTAACGAGGCACCAAAGAAGCCAGCTCCTGCTCCTGTGAAGAAGAGCGAAGTGCCTCCTGCGAAGCTGCCGACGCCACAGCCATCGCCAGCTAAGCCGCAGGTGACGAAGAAGGTTGAAGAACCATCGAGCGCTCCTGCGATTCCAACGCCGCAGAAGACTCCTGTGCAGTCACCAAAGAAGGTTTCCTCGCCGAAGAAGCTGGCCTCGCCTAAGAAGGTGGCGACGCCTAAGAAGTTGATGGCTCATGACATCCCTGAAGCTGTTCTTCTGGAGGAAACTGCTCGTGAATTGGCCGACTCTTTCGTAAGCGACCTGGTCCACGATGCTGTCGAGCAAGTGGAAGAAGAAACGGCCGACAAGGAGGAGTATGTGTCAGTGGAGTTGACTCAGTCGACGGAGAACTTGCGTCACCAGACGGACTGGAATGCGCTTCCGGTCCCTGCGAAGAAGGTTGAGTTAGAAGAGGACGATGTTGTCGAAGTGCCTCCCCCACCTCCAGTTGAGGCTCCAGCTGCTGCGGCGCCCAAGGCCGTGTCCCCAGTCCCATCTCCAGTCAAGCAGAACCCTAAGAAGCCAGCCTCTCGCAAGAACTCGGAGGCGGCTCCTGTCGAGGAGAAGAAGCTTCCGAAGACTCCACCTCCGTCCCCTGTTCGTACGGTGACTTCCCCAGCGAAGCCCGCGGCGAGCCCAAAGAAAGAGGACCACGAGGACGAGAATGAAGATGACGACGAGCACGACGGTGAAGGTGAGGGTGCTACGTCGCCAGGGGGCAGCGCACAAGGAGGAAAGAAGTCGAAGAAGAAGAACAAGAAGAAGAAAAAGGGAAAGCACTAGTGTAGGTGCTACGGTAGGATAACAAGTCGAAATATCAGCTGAAAAATGCACGGTTGTGCTGCTGCAGGCGAGTAGTGGTGTTTCGCCTACACGAAGAAAGTCTGGGAGCTCTGAAGCTGCAAGAAGTCGCGCACGGACTTTTCTTCAGCGACCTGCGGGATGACGAGCAGGTCGTTGAGGAAGTCTTGCAGTTGGTCTTTCCGACGGGCGAGGTACTCGGGATTCAAGTCGCGACAGCAAAAGGTCTTCGGTGGCTGCATGGCACCAGAGACGTCAAACACTCAGCTAGTCGTAAGTGACAACGGCAGCAAACGCACCAGAGCTGGAAGATCCCGGTCTTTCTTCGGTCGTACGCTGCAAGACGTCAAAAGTCAGTGATCGATCGAGGCCACCGGCTTCAGAAGCAGTGTGCGTCGTACCTCGATCGCACTTTGACGAACTCACTGAAACGCCGCAGCAAGAACCAGTGGCGCTTGCCCGTCTGAACAAGCAACTTGTACTGCGCGTAGCTGTTGTCATGCACCTGCACACCCACAATCGCGACCGTGAAGTACTCGGGGCCTACTCAAGAGACCAGCCAGCATCAGAACCTTCAAATGCAAGTCTACTTTCTACACCAACCCACGCACCATAACGAGTCGACCACGTCTTCTCTGGGAGATACACGAACGCCATGGCTACGGTACTGGCGTGGTTGCTCTATACACGGCCTCCGTCGTGCGATGCGGTGAGCTTCTCGGTGAACAATCCCACGAGCCGAACTCAGGATCCGCCTGCTTCAATAGCTCTGACAACCATGGGACCCCAAGGTCGAGTTGAGATTGAACGGGCGACTCAGACTCAGACTTGGATCTAGTCGTTTTCAACCAATCAGATCTTGACATCCGCAGGTTGTTCTCGCCGCACTTTCTCGAGTCGACGAGAGGGCTAGGGCTATCGTCTCCACATCATGGAGCCACCATCACTCTGCCAAGCTCAATTACACACGAGTCTGACACAACACCGAACGCCAACAACAACCGAGAAAACAACTAACGACAGACCGCACCAACAAAGACCGAAAAAGCGCCAACAAAAAGGGCAGCCACTTCCCCGAAGAAGACCCGCCGGCCGCGGGCAGCTACATAGAGCGAGGAAGGAGTACTAGAGAACGACCAGAGACCACGAGCATGCACGTGTACATTCGGCTGCGCAGCCCATCGCTGAGCGAGTACGAATGGGCACACGGGCAGGTCGTGCGGCGCGTGGAGACAGACGCGACGGCGCGCATGACGGTCGTGCAGCTCGCAGATGGGCGGCTCGTGGAAGTCAACGAAGAACAGGACGTGCTCATGGCCAACACGCACACGGACGGCGCTAGCGCTGCTGCCGGTGGTGGTGGCGGTGCCGCCCACGGGAAACTCCTGCGGCTCGCGGACGTGGACAATCTCGACGCGCTCACGCATCTCCACGAAGCGTCGTTCGTGGATTACCTGAAGGAACGCTACGCGATTGATCAAGTATACTGCCGGTCAGGATCCGTGCTGATCGCCGTGAATCCGTTCAAGGAGATCCAAGGCATGTACGATATGGCGTCGTACAACAAGCGACTCGCAGCGATCCAGGCGAGCGGACAGAGAGACGACGCGCAGCTGCCTCCACACGTCTTCTCCATGGCGGAAAGTGCGTACCAGTCACTACGACGGCGACGGCGGCTCGCCAGTGAGCCGAAGAAGAACCAGACAATCCTCGTGAGTGGGGAAAGTGGTGCAGGCAAGACTGAGAGCACCAAGTTCATCATGCAGTACCTCGCAGCGGTCTCCAGTCCGCCAACTGAACGCGGTTCGAGCAATTCGACCGTGCCGGATCTCACAAAGTTCTTGCTGAGTGCGAACCCGATCCTCGAGTCGTTCGGAAATGCGCGTACTCTTCGCAATGACAACAGCAGTCGCTTCGGCAAGTTCGTGCGGATGTTTTTCAACGAGCCTGACCAAGTGTCCGCCTCTGACGCGATCGCACGCATGCAAATGGTGCGAACGACAGTCGATACATACCTGCTGGAGCGTGTTCGCGTGGTTCACCAGGGCCTCGGAGAGCGCAACTTCCACATTTTCTACGAGCTGCTGAAAGGAGCGACGCCAGAGATGAAACAGAAGCTCTGCCTCAACGACCTGACCGCCAAGAATTTCCAGTACGTCAACGTCGGTCGCTGCTACGAGCGGAACGACAGTGTGAACGACTCGGTCCAGTTCTCACGGGTGCTCGAAGCCATGAAGGTCATCGGATTCACGGAGGGAGAGCAGGCGTCGATCTGGACGATCGTGAGTGCTCTACTTCACCTGGGTAATGTCGGTTTCATACCGCCGAGTGGTCATGAAGATGAAGATCCGACGAACGCGCCGCCATGTGTCCCAGGTCCAAAATCCGCGTCCAGGTTTACTGCGAGCGAGCATTTGGCAATCACATCGCAACTTCTCCAGGTGGATGAATCGGAATTCTTGTCGGGGCTCACAGTACGAACCATCAACGTGAGTGGTGAGACCTTCCAGGTGAACCTCTCGCAAACGCAGTGCGCAGACACAAGAGACGCAGCCGCGCGCTCGCTGTATGGGTGGGTTTTCCAGTATCTAGTGAAGCGCATCAACGACACGTCTCCAGACAACTCGGCGTCGCGAAGTGAGGCAGATAAGGAGGACAAGCGGCCGTGCATCTCCGTGCTGGATATCTTCGGATTTGAAGAGTTCGACGTGAACCAGTTTGAGCAGTTCTGTATCAACTACGCGAACGAGAAGCTGCAATTCCAGTTCATCAAGGACATCTTGCAGTCAGAGCAAGAAGCGCACATGCAAGAAGGGGTCAAGTGGGAAGCCGTGGACTACCAAGACAACACCCAGTGTCTAGAGATGATTGAGCTTCGGCCCGGCGGTATCTTCAGCCTGCTTGATGAAGAATGTCTCATGCCAAAGGGTAGCGACGCAAGCTTTGCACGGAAGATGTACCTGCAAATGAAGAGCCAGGCAACGTTCATTGCAACGAAGACGGACCAAGTCGACTTTGCGTTCCAAGTCCATCATTACGCCGGGCACGTGAAATACACAGCCAGTGGCTTCTGCGAGAAGAACAAGGATCAGCCCAGTTCGGAGCTCCTGAATTTGCTCAAGCAGACAGAAGATGAAGATTTGCAGGCGATGTTCAAGGCGTTTGAAGAGAACGAGATCCCAGCCAAGCCCGCTCCAAACGAGAGGCCAAAAGTGAGGCGACGAGCATCTGTGATTGGAGCAGTTGGCATCGGCTCTCAGTTCAAGCAGCAGCTCGCCAACCTGCTGGAGGTTGTTCAACAGACGCAGACGCACTACATCCGGTGTATCAAGCCGAACGATCAGAATACCCGTGGACTGTTTGAAATGCCTAAGGTGGCTCGGCAGTTGCGGTATGGTGGTGTCCTCAAAGCGATCGAGATTATGCGCCAGTCGTATCCGGTTCGCATGCCTCATGCGGAGTTTGTTCATCGGTTTGAAGTTCTGGCTCGCCAACCGAAGGTCACATTGGATTCGGCTTCACTTGTGAAGAAGCTAGCACTGAAAGGTGCGGAGGTTGGGCGGACACGGGTGTTTCTTCGTCAAGTAGCATTCGATGAGCTAGAGCGCAAACGCGATGGTCTGTTGACGCTGTCAGCAAGACGTATCCAGACGAAGTGGCGTGGCCAGATCCAGCGGCGACGATATAGTCGTGTGCTGGTAGTTCTCACGAGTATCCAGCTTCGGTGGCGTGCTATCAGCGAGCGGAAGCGTCTAATGAGGGCTCGAGTTGTGGCAGCGATCTGTATACAGAGACGTGTGCGAGAATGGCTAAGCTCACTCGCGGAAAAGAGAATCGCTGCTGCTCGCACTATTCAACGCCACTTGAAGTTCTGGCTGTCAACAAGACCGACGACTCCATCTCGTGTATCTACTCGAGCGCCTGCCCGTGCACCTGCTCGTGCTGTGAAGCCACCAGCTTCGATTATGCTGGACCGTGAGCCCGAATTCGTTGTTGACACACCGTTCCGTGATGCCAAGCCAACCAGCCAGCGCTCTGATCGTTCGAACATGACTTTCCCCAGCTTCTTCTCCCCCTCGACTGAGGATAGTCGAAGTACGGCGGGCGACAGTGAGAGTTCGTGGGCACTTGATCGGATGCTAACAATGGCGATTCCGGAAGCACCACCAAACAGCTCGACGCTTGACTCTTTCGGCGAGGACAGCGAGAGGCTTAGACGCGAAGTGGAAATGCTTCGATTTCGTGCAGCAGCAGCGGAAGCTGCGCTTGCTCTTGCACACCTGCAACACCAAGGTCCAATCAGCACTGCCAACATCATGACCTCGATGTACTCGACTGGTCTGTCGGGAGCATCTCCAGCGAAACCTGGTCTCCAAGTTGACGCCTTTGGTAGCACACCACTCCACGCGTATGTGGAGAAAGGATCTGCTGAAGACGTTTACGAGCTTCTCGTGAAGAAGCCGTCCAACTTGGAACTACTCAACAGGACAGAGAACCGGCAAGGCTTCACACCTCTCCACGCTGCTGTTCGGCGCGGCTGCGTCGATGTCATTGGCATTTTCTTCCGTCCCGACGTCCTCCCGCACGTGAACATCAACGCAACGGATCAACAAGGCAACACGCCACTCCACATTGCTATTCAACTGAACGACGAGCTCGCCGACCGAGTGATGGAATTGCTGTTGTGCTTCGGCGCAGACCCGAACGCTGCAAACTACCAGAAGCAGACACCTCTGCATGTGTGTACGATGGTACAACGAGACGGTTCAGTCGGCGTGGAGCTCATGGAGAAGCTGCTTCGTCATGGCGGTGACCTATTGTGCCTGGATCTGGCGAAGCGATCACCGCTTCACTATGCTGTCGAAAAAGGTATGTGTGAATTGGATACGATCCGTGTAGATGCGTGTTGCCTCATGCTCTCTTTTCATTTGACTAGGCGCCGATGACGTCGCTATCGTGCTTGTGAAGAACGGAGCAGATATGAACATCCCGGACGCTGACGGCCAGCGCATCGTGACGCACCCCAAAGGAACTCACGTACGTCTCCTCCTTCATTGTCTATTCGATATCTCCAACAATGGGTACTGACTCATTCGACTGTTGCCTTTTCCGCAGTTGCTGCGCTATCTGCGCGTGACACCGTCGTGGATCCCGGATACGAGTATCGACCAGTGCATGATCTGCCAGGAATCGTTTTCGTACTTCGGCCGCAAGTGCCACTGCGACCGCTGCGGCCGCGTGTGCTGCTCCGAGTGTTGCCCCTCCAGCTCCAACTGGAACGGCCGCTTCTGCTTTGACTGTAAGCACTACCAGCATCTATCATAAGCCAATGCACACAAGCGTGTCAATCTCTCGATTGCCAACCTCCATTGCTTCAAGTATCAACCACGTATGTAGCCATCGAGTCGCTTGTGGCGCCAGCAGATACACAGGTTGAAGTGGGTACATCAAAACCTCATTGAAAAACCTCATGATATCCAAGGTTTTATCCTTCGTAATTTACGGTGGTGGGTGCGTTTTTTTTGCTTTGAGGTCACCCCCGTGAGGAAAAAATCACGAAAGTCGAAGCTGGGGGAAGGAAGAGATCAACGGAGACGCGCGCGACCATGGACGGCACGAAGCAGCTCGAGAAGGATGCGGGCTTCATGGACAAGTACAGTCGCCAGATCGGCGCGTTCGGTCTCGAGACCATGGCGAAGGTACGGCTCGATTTGGCTCTCTAGAAGCCAAAATGTGGACGGGAAGGGCCTGACCTGTGTGGCTGTGTGGATGCTGCGCTTGTAGCTGGTCAAGTTGAAGGTGCTGGTCGTGGGACTGCAGGGTGTGGGTATGGAGTGCACGAAGAACCTGATCCTCGCGGGTCCTGGGGCCATCACGCTCCACGATGGTGCGTGGTTGTCGAATGAGCTCGTCGTTCTGAAAGGTATCTTTGTTTCTGACGTCGATGGGGCTGACTGACTGTGTAGATACACCGGCGGAGATCAAGGACCTGGGCACCAACTTCTTCCTCAATGAGCAGGACGTGGGCCAGCCTCGCGCGTCGGCGGTCTCGCACAAGCTCGCGGAGCTCAACAAGATGGTCACGGTGGCGGTCCACAAGGGCCCGCTGACGGAGGAGGTCGTGGGCGCCCACAACGTGGTCGTGTTCTCCCACACGAAGCGCAGCGAGCTGATCAAGTGGAACCGCTTCTGCCGCGCGCAGTCGCCGGCGATTGGCTTCATTCTGTGCGATATCCGCGGCGCCATGGGCTTCACGTTCACCGACTTCGGCGACCAGTTTGTGACCCACGACGCCACGGGCGAAGCGCCGATCACGCGCATCATCACGGATATTACGAACGACAAGGACGGCGTGTTGTCGATCTTGGGTCCGGACGAGGACGGCAAGATGCACGAGATGCCGGACTCGGACCACGCTGGGTGGGTCGAGATCAGCGAAGTCCAGGGCATGCAGCTCAAGTCGGACCCGGAGAAGAACATCAACAACATGGGCCCGCGCCGCATCCAGTTTGCCAACAAGAAGATGTTCCGCAACGGCAAGCAGGTCGAAGTGTTTGACGCGTACCGCCTCAAGATCGGTGACACGTCCGACTTTACGCCGTATGAAGGCGGAGGCATTC
Organism: Pythium sukuiense; assembly: GCA_023334995.1. Taxonomy (NCBI): domain Eukaryota; phylum Oomycota; class Peronosporomycetes; order Pythiales; family Pythiaceae; genus Pythium; species Pythium sukuiense. The sequence continues at coordinate 48,165 of JAADVL010000119.1, forward strand.
TCACGCAGCACAAGAAGCCGTTTGTGCAGAAGTTCTACTCGCTGGAGGAGTCACTCGTGGATCCAGTGTACCCTGGCGAGTACGGCCTGATGTTCACGGACGGTGCCAAGTTTGGCCGCGCTGAGCAGCTCCACATCGCGCTGTGGAGTCTTCAGGAGTTCGAGGAGCGTCACGGCCACTTGCCTGAGCCGCACAACAATGTCGACGCCGAGGAGGTCTTAGTGATCGCGAAGGAAGGCATCCGTCACCAGTCGGAGCTCACCAGTGGCAAGGAGGCGTTCAAGGTTGAAGTGTTGGACGAGAAGGTGATCAAGCAAGCCGCTCTCTATGCCACGGTTGAACTGCAGCCACTGGCTGCGTTCTTTGGTGGTATCGTCGCGCAGGAAATCGTCAAGTTCACGGGCAAGTTCACGCCATTAAAGCAGTGGCTTCACTTCGACGCCTTTGAGGTGTTGCCTGATGAGCGTCCGACCGATGCTGCTCCTCGTGGCTCACGCTACGACCACGTGATCACGGCGTTCGGCTACGAATTCCACCAGCGCTTGGCGAATGTCCGTACGTTCCTTGTCGGCTGCGGTGCGCTTGGCTGTGAGTACCTCAAGAACTTTGCGATGCTCGGCGTGTCGTGCGGCGAGAAGGGTCTGGTGACAGTCACGGACAACGATCGTATCGAGGTCAGCAACTTGAACCGTCAGTTCCTCTTCCGTGAGCACAACGTGGGTCAGCCGAAGTCTGTTGCGGCCACGAATGCTGTCAAGGGTATGAACAGCTCCCTCAAGGTCAAGGCTCTTGAGCAATTCGTGGGTCCTCACACGGAGAACGTCTTCGACGACGACTTCTGGACTGACCTTGATATCGTCACGAACGCGCTGGACAACGTGAAGGCCCGTCTGTATGTCGACAGCAAGTGTGTCTTCCACAAGATCCCGCTGCTTGAGAGTGGTACGCTTGGCACCAAGTGTAACGTCCAGGTTGTTATCCCGTACAAGACGCAGAGCTACGCCGATGGTCCAAAGGATGCGGAGGATGATAACATTCCGATGTGTACGCTGCGCAACTTCCCATCGCTCATCGAGCACTGTATCGAGTGGTCGCGTGCCCAGTTCGAAGACCTTTTCGTTGTGCCAATTGCCGAGGCGAAGAAGTTCACCGAGCACCGCGAGGCGTACTTGGCAAAGATCCGTGAGGCGACTGTCGACCACCCTAACCCAAAGGTCGGCTTCGCTGCCATCGCGCAGGAGCTCGAGCGTCTGCGTTTGTTGCGCAGCACGATCGAGAAGGGACGTGGTATGACGTTCGAAAAGTGTGTGGAGCTCGCCCTCGATCTGCTGACCGGGCTGTTCCGCGACCGCATCTTGCAGCTCATCCACAACTTCCCGGAAGACCACCTGACCAACACGGGTGAGCGCTTTTGGTCGGGTGCGAAGCGTTTCCCGGCAGCGATCCTTGATTTCGATGCCAACGATACGCTCCAGCTCAACTTCGTCCGCTCGGCCGCCAACATTCTTGCTGTGTGCTACGGACTCCAGCCACCACCAGAGAAAGAGCTGGTTCCAGAAAACTCGGAATGGCGTGAGCCATCGACGTTCGACCACCTCGCTAAGCAGCACCCTCTGCCTGAGTGGAAGCCGACCGAGGAGAAGATCGCTGCGGATGCCGATGAGATCAAGAAGCAGGAAGAGGAGCGCCTCAAGTCGGTGAACGACGGCGACCGCCAGGAGCTGTTGCAGCTTCTGGAGGAGTTTGAGAGCTTGAACTTGAACGGCCTCAACTTCGAGCCGGCCGACTTCGAGAAGGACCAGGACATGAACTTCCACATTGACTTCGTGTACGCGGCTTCGAACTTGCGTGCGCACAACTACAAGATCCGCCAGGCCTCCCGTCACAAGTGTAAGATGATTGCTGGCAAGATTATTCCGGCGATCGCGACCACGACAGCCTCGGTCACTGGCCTTGCGATGCTTGAGATGCTTAAGCTTGTGCAGCAGAAGGATCTTGAAGCATTCAAGGACTCGTCGAACTCGCTCGGCTTGAACATGTACCTGATGCAGGAGCCAGCTGCACCAGAGAAGGCCAAGGACGAGTACGATGTCGTCGAGATGTCGGAGGTGGTGTGCAAGCCGTCGGGCTTCACGAAGTGGGACTCAACTTTGATCGAGCTATCTTCGCAGGCGACGCTGAACGAATTCCTGGAGGCGTTCAAGGCCACGACTGAGCTCAACTGCGACCTCCTATTCCATGCTGTGGCCGAAGCTGGTCCATCGAAGGACGACGTGCGCTACCAGAACGTGAGCGGTCTCATGTTGTACGACCGCAACGCATACGGCAAGGCGCTGAAGGAGCTGTACGAGACTCAGTTCCACCAGCCGTTGCGCCAGTGGATCGAGACGCGCTACGAAGGTCTCGTGGACTGCAGCCGCAAGTACGTGGCCATCGAGACGTCGTGCTCGGACGACAACGGCAACGTGTACCGCGTGCCGACGGTCATCTGTAAGTTTGTGTAAACGCTGTAGATGCACGGCATACTCAAGTGCCCGTCTACTCTCCCTCCCGTAGCTCGTAGATGACACCTCTTCGTCAATACACCGACTCCATGGAGCTGCGCATTTCCATTTGCATTTTCGTCACCATGATCCGTTCTCACACGTCACAGACACGCTGACTCAGATATGATTCTTCAGAGTCTGAACTGAATATCTGCGGGTTCACTTGAGCTTTTGTGGTGGAGAGACCATCGAGAAGAAAAGAGGACGGAGGTGACGATGGACACGGCGATGCTGGAGCACCTGGACGACATTGAGGACATGATCGGCGAGGACGAGCTCAGCCGCAGCGCCATGGACGCCACGCGCGAGCCCATGGTGGCGCCCAAGTCGCAGCTTGGCGGCGAGCGTGAGGAAGTCACAGCCATTGGCAGTGGAGCTGCTGGCGTGCCGGGTACACAGAAGATCTGGTAGGAATTCGCTGGCATTTTGGTGGATACTGGCGTGAGAGTTGACGTTAGGGCTATCGTAAAGGCTGAAGACGTACGGCTGCTCGCACAACGTGAGCGACTCGGAGTACATGCAGGGCGTGTTGGCCAGCTACGGATACCGCTTCACGGACAGTGCCGAGGACGCGCAGCTGTGGTGGGTTGATCTATTATACCAGCATGGATGTGGGTGTTTTATCGAATATTGACTGGGAATTTGATTGTGTACAGGCTGCTCAATAGCTGCACGGTGAAGGATCCGTCTCAGGCGGCCTTCATGCATCTCGTACTCAAGGGAAAGGCAGCAGGGAAAGCCGTCGTTGTGGCTGGCTGTGTGCCGCAGGCAGACCGCTACCTCAAGGGTCTTGAGGACGTGAGCATGGTGGGCATTCAGCAAGTGGATCGAGTCGTGGAAGTCGTGGAGGAGACGCTCAAGGGCCACACGGTGCGCTTGCTGTCGAAGAACCGCCTGCCGGAGCTGGATCTGCCCAAGATCCGCAAGAACCCCATGGTCGAGATCATTCCATTGAGCACTGGTTGTCTCGGAGCGTGTACGTACTGCAAGACACGCCACGCTCGTGGCAAGCTGGGTAGCTACACGCCCCAAGCTATCGTCGCGCGGGCGAAGAGTGTGGTTGAAGAGGGTGTGACCGAGATCTGGCTGTCGAGCGAAGACACTGGTGCGTACGGAATCGACATTGGTACAGACCTGCCCACGCTGCTTCGAGCCTTGATCGCGGCCGTGCCAGACGGCGTGATGCTTCGCGTGGGCATGACCAATCCGCCGTACATTTTGCAGCATCTGGATGCCGTCGCGGAGGTGCTCAACCACGAGCGCGTCTACAGCTTCCTCCACGTACCTGTTCAGGCTGGCAGTGACGCCGTGCTACTAGCGATGAACCGGGAGTACACCGTTGGAGAGTTCGAACAAGTCGCAGATGTGCTGCTGGACAAGGTGCCCGCACTGACACTGGCGACCGACATCATTTGTGGCTTCCCTGGAGAGACAGAGGACGACTTTGACGGCACGATGGCGTTGGTGAACAAGTACAAGTTCCATATTATGAACATCTCGCAGTTCTACCCACGTCCTGGGACGCCGGCCGCCAAGATGCGTCGTGTGCCGACACAAGTCGTCAAGAACCGCAGCCGTCGCTTAACCAAGCAGTTCGAAGTCCTCGCCCCGTACACATCGCTCGTGGGAACGCAGCAGAAAGTCTGGGTCAACACCGAGATATCTGACGACCAGCGGTTCACGGTTGCACACACCAAGAACTACACCAAGGTGCTGCTGGCTCGAGACGATTCGCTCATGGGGTGCACGGCACAAGTCAAGATCACGGCCAGTGCTCGTTTCCACGTAAATGCCGAGGTTATCTCTCGATCGCAACCAGCGACTCTGGCCGCTGCTCGTATTCGAGACCAGATCATGGCTGAAGGCCGCCAGTTGTCCAGAGTCTCCGCTATGAAGGCTCTCGCTTCGTCCAACGCTGGAGCTGTTCAGTCAATCACGGGCGGCTGCAGCGGTGGAGATGAAGGCTGTGGCTCGTGTGAAGTTAAGACTGACAAGGCAGATGGCTGTTGTGGAAAGGGATCGGGTGATACCGGATCGAGTGATGAAGGCTGTTGCGGCGGCGGATGCCACACGCCGTCTTCCTCGGATACTGAGGACTCAACGACGGACAACGCCGACGCTGCCCCAAGCCGCTCCTTCTCACGACTGAGTGCGCGAATGCTTGACGACCCGATCTCGCTCGCTGCTGCTGCGACTCTTGTTGCTTCTGCCGCGTTTGTTCTAGCTCGAATCGTTCGACGATAGAGTCCTCTTCTCTCAGATTTAATCAATAGAGGTGTTGGAGTTGCTGCAGAGGTCCCGGACTACGAGATGTGTTCTTGTGAGCGGTTTTCCAGCTTCAGTACGAGCGTCTGGATGAGCTTCTTGCGCACGCTCATTGGTGGCAACTGTGATTCCGTTTGCATGCCCTGTGACGCACGCATCGAGCAGCTCAAGGTCCCAGCAGCGGGTAGTTTCTCGTCACTAACCCATGTCTTCCACTCCTCTGGTGCCACTACAGTCTCATTATTGAGCACGACGTTCGAGAGTTCCGTTTCACCACTTGTCGCCAGCCTCACCAGCACGAGAATGAGCTGGCGATGGTCAAACACCTTGAGCTGAAGCGCTCCGTACGACTCGGCGACCTGGAGCGGATGAAAGCAGTGGAGGTGGCCGAGCCGGTCGAGCACTTGCTGCTTCGTCGCGAGGTCCAGTAGTGACAGCGTCTCGCCAAAATTCCACTCGTCGATGATGCGGCTGAATAGAATTATAAACACTTCCGCTCGGAACAGGATTCCCGTCTCCGGGTCTCGCTCGAAAGTCCCGAAATGTTCCATCAAACGCTGCACTTGGCCACAGTTGAAGTAGTAGCTGGTGGAGATGGAGCGCAGTCCGATGAGTTTGGTCTCGACATTCACATCCAACTGCTTGAATTCGCGCAGAAATTTCTCGAAGGCTGCGTCACTGAGCGCCGTGCAGATCGAGTACGGCCGCTTGCTTTGAACAAAGTCAAATTCGAAGATTCCAAGTCGTGGGAACTGCCAGCCAGCTCCCATGACCACGGCGACGTGGTTCAAGCGCATATTGCGGAAGCCGCCCTGCAGTGGCTGCTGCACGAGTCCGTCCTGGGAGGTGTCGGCCAGTTTGTAGTGAAGGCGAAGCTTCTTCTCCACGCGGTTGGTCTCCAAGATACGCATGAGAATACGTCGGTCGATGGGATTGGACATATTGAGTCGGTAGCGGCCTGTTGGGTTCGCTACATTGAACGAGATCCACTTGCCCACGCGCTTTTCCACGTGCGCTTGCTCCACATCGGATAGGTTCTTGAGCCCGATGACCATGCAGATATCGCCACACACATCGATCTTGCCATCTTTGTCCTTGTCTTCGAAGAACTCCTCCGGGGTCACCATCGACGCGCAGTCGTACAGCTCTTCACGTGTGGCTTGCGTTGACGAACCTGTCTTCGTGCCAGTGATCTGAGGGATAAGCACTGCCGCGGCCGAGGCCTTTTCCACTTGAGAGGTGTGTGTCTGGAAGAGTGCGAGCAGCATATTCGCGTATTCGACAGTGAATGAATACTCTTCCGCCAGTAGCCGGATACACAATAGCTTGGCGGCTTCATCACCATCTCGCCCGCTTCCGAAAGACCGCTGCAACAGGCGTTCGATACGCACCAAACCACTGGGACTGATGATCTCTTCGCGGCGGTCGTAGTTGGGCTGTACTTTCACTTGCATCACGCCACTGGCTGGGATCGTATTCACAAACCCCTTCTCGTCCTTACGATTGAACGTGTAAGGCACGCCATTCCATATCGCGTCGCTGATCTCGGCCTTGCTCTTCCAGCTCAGCTGGAGCAATTCCTTCAACAGAACCGCCTCGGCCCTCTCGGACAGATTTAAACTGTACACACCTCCACCGTAGATCACTGTCTGCTGGGAAGCGTCTTGGATCTCCACGTTACAGTCTCCGATGTCGATCTCGCACTTGGCGATGGCACCACTGGCCACGGACCGCAAAATCGCTTCAGTACCGAGGTTGCCAATCGGATTGCCACGGATCAACAGCGTCTCGAGTGTTCCGTTTTGCTGAAGTCCGTTCACGTAAACTAAGACGGACTTGCCGTGGATGTGGTTATTCGACACATTCAGCCACTTGAGCGACTTGTTGGTGGCGAGGCAGGATCCCAGCTCCGCGTCGGCGTTGCCGTTGTTTCCCAGTGTGTTGTCTGATAGATCCAGCGACGTGAGTGTGATGTTCTCCATCATACACTTAACCAGGCACTGGGCAGGCTCGCCGCGGATGTTATTCCACGCTAGATTCAGCGACCGTAATGGTGTCGTAATGCGTAGCAACTCGCCGATAGCCTTGGCCGCGTGGTAGATATTGTTCCGCTGCAGGTCAAGATGCTCGAGTGTGCAGCGGTTGACAAGACACTGCATGAGTACGATCACTGCCTGGTCACCGAGCTGGTTGTTGCCTAGATCCAGCGTCTTGAGGTTGACTTGTGGGTCACGAAGCCCCTTGAAAATGGACATCGCTCCCTTGGGGCCGATACGATTCTCCGAAAAGTTCAGATGCTGGAGCTGTTGCAGTGAGAGCCCGTCAACAATCGCTGAGGAACCAGCGCTGGTGATGCCGACGTTCTTCATGGACAAGTTCTTGACTGCCACAGGCAACAAGTGCAGCGCATCGCCGAACGCCTCGGCGCGCTCGTCGCCAAAGTAGTAATTGTCGAATTGCAGTGTCTTGGTCTGCGGATTGTACCGCGACGCACGCTTCCTCAGGTCAAGAACCGGGAGCACGAGGAGCGATTTTTTCTCACAGTTGCCAATATATCGCCCTCGCGCTGAACCAGGACGCTTGCTCATCCCCACACTCTTGTAGATCGGCCAGAACTCCTCGGGGCTCTCTGTGGGGCTCGCATTGTTGTTTACATTGACTTTGGATGAACCACCTCCAGGACCGGAATCATCGTCCTCGCAAACGTCGCGCTCGAACCGTTGCTGGATAGCAAATCGTTCAGCTCGTATCCGTGCAAGCTCTCGCCGCTCCTGCGCCTCTTCATCCTCTTCTTCCTGCTCTGCATGGGCAGCTCGTAAGACAGCAGCATCCTCTTCTCCTTCGGCTAGCTCCTCGTCCGTTCCATTCGCATTGATTTTAATCTTGCGACCTGAGCCCGTCGTGCGATGCAGCCCTTCTATCACTTTCCGAGTCTTGGCCATCAGTCGGTTGGTGCGGTGGGCGATTTTGTAAGCCTTCCAACCTTCAGCTTCTCGGCCATTGGAGGAGCCGGCAGAGGAGACGAGATTCCGAGCAGACCCACGCAACGCTGTCTGTGTCCCTTCTTTCTTGTGCAACTTCCGCCTGGAATTCCCAATCGAAAGTTGTTGTTGGGACGTCATGACGCCTCCTGCTGCTGGCGTTGAGGGCACCGACCCATTCAAACTACTTCCAGACGACAGTGGCGTCGGCAGGTGGTGGTTTGCGTGCTGATTCGGGTGGTGTCCGTGTGACTGCGAGTGGCGGTGGACTGGTGACAGCGGCAGACGTCGATCGCTGCTCAGATTCGGGCTTGCTGTCATTGGTGTTGTCAGTAGCGACGTGAGCGCAGACTCCCGAAGCACGGCTTCGACGGCATCACACGGTGGACGGATCGGCGCGAGCTGTCCGTCTTCTGAGCCATCTCCCTGCCAGGACCAGATTTCTTCACGGGGGAATGCGGCTTTCAGGCGCCTATGGCTATTAGGAGACCGTATATGATGAGGAGACCGCACAAAGTTGGCGGGTGACAGTGGTGTCTCCACAGACGACGCATGCGGTTGCGTGGGCGACGAGAAAGGCGGCACCGACGGAGTCGCAGGCAGCCGCGGCGAGCTCGGTGGTCGTGCCACTGACGACGCCATCGTGCTTGGATTCGTGTTAGCTGTAGCGAAGCCTCTCTAGCGTAAAGACTCGCTTGAGCGCTCATCGTCAGAGGCCATATTTATACTCATCCCGCATTATCCGACTCGTCCATACAGCCATTCTCAGAATGTTGAAGTGATCCACTTGATATAGTGTGGACCACATACGTGGTTGGCCTAAAGTACCCTGAACTAGCGTACCTAATCGTAGTTTAGCGTCGTCACACAGAGCGAAGTGTGTTGGCCCGAGGGCGAACTGTTACGGCTGGAAGAAGAAGAGACCGTCCTTCCGTCGTGGGCCGCATCCGTGTTCGCGACGTGTAGCTACAGTACCTACCCTATCAACAGAAAGATGGCGAGCGTGAACGACGTGGTGCTGGAGGAGATCAAGCCGGCGGGCGGTGGCCCGGATCAGTGGATCGATCACCTGCGCTCGGGCAAGCTGCTCAGTGAGCTCGAGCTCAAGCAGGTCTGCGAGATCGTCAAGCAGATCCTCATCGAGGAGTCCAACGTGCAGCCCGTGAGCAGCCCCGTGACCGTGTGCGGCGACATCCACGGCCAGTTCTTCGACTTGCTGGAGCTCTTCCGCTGCGGCGGAGAGCTGCCCACGACCAACTACATCTTCATGGTGCGTTTGTGTGGTGATTGATCCACTAGATGGACAACATGATTGACTCATTTTCATGTGCCTCGCGGCTCGTAGGGCGACTTTGTGGACCGCGGCCACAACAGCGTGGAGACGTTCGAGCTGCTGCTGTGTCTGAAGGCGCGGTACCCGGACAAGATCACGCTTCTGCGTGGCAACCACGAGTGTCGCCAGATCACGCAGGTCTACGGGTTTTACGAGGAGTGTGTCCGCAAGTACGGCAACGCCAACCCGTGGAAGTACTGCACGGACGTGTTCGACTACCTGAACCTGGCTGCGATCATCGACGGCCGCGTGCTGTGTGTGCACGGTGGACTGTCGCCCGAGATCCGCTCGCTCGACCAGATCCGCACGATCGAGCGCCAGCAGGAGATCCCACACGAAGGCGCGTTCTGTGATCTCATGTGGTCCGACCCAGAGGACATTGAGACGTGGGCCATGAGCCCACGCGGTGCCGGCTACCTGTTCGGCTCCAAGGTCACGGCCGAGTTCAACCAGATCAACGGGCTCGAGCTCATCTGTCGTGCCCACCAGCTCGTCCAGGAAGGCTTCAAGTACATGTTCCCAGAGCGCAGCCTGGTCACGGTGTGGTCGGCGCCCAACTACTGCTACCGCTGCGGCAACGTCGCGGCCATTCTGTCGTTTAACGAAAACCTGGAGCGCGAGTTCAAGCTGTTCCGAGAGGTGCGTTGGTGGCGTAAAGGAAGCAGCTGAGTGGTCTGGATACTAATGGACTTTGTGTGATGATTGCAGGTGGCGGAATCCACGGAGAACCTCGGTCAGCGGGCCCTGGTGCCGTACTTTTTGTAGGAAGATCAGGTAGTTAGGCGAGATGACAGGGTGGGGGAGAGCGCCAGAGCTGGCCGTGTGTGTAGTATTACGGACTGCC